>JAOUQT010015090.1:0-12013 GCA_025769995.1 Xyliphius kryptos | reverse complement strand
CCAGGTCCTCTGAAGTTACCACTATGGGTCCTTGAGCAAGGCCCTTAACCCTCATTGCTCCAGGGTTCTGTATCAACCCTGTTTTCTGGTCCCAACCATCACATTAAGGTACCTGTAAGTCGCTTTGGATAAAAGTGTTGTCAAAATGACCAAATATTTGTAGAAATGAATATAATGCATTCTAATATCCTATATCCAAATGAACGTATAATGTTTAATTGGAAAAACTTACGGAGTTTCGAGCATGACCCGGCAAACACAGGCCATAGTACTCAGGCAGTCTGTGGTTTCCTCAATTGGCAATGTCTTGTTCTGCAATGTATGAGCCAAAGTTCAAACAATACCCATAACAGCCCACAGGGGACAATAGAATTCAGATATTTATTCTAGTGTTTTTATATAATAAAAAAACAAAAAAAAATCATTTGCCTCTGAGACGAACTTGGTTGTGGCATTGCTAAGTGCTTTTAACATGGGTGTGGCTTCTGCGTAAAATAGTGACATCCGATTGGCCATTTCGTTATTGACTTCATTTTCTGCCTCTAACTGCAAAAAAAAAGCACATATTGGTTGGTTTGCATGTTCTCTAGGCCCACACATGATTCATTTATAACACTGTCAAGCTCAGCAGAAACACACGTGTGAACGATCATCACCTGCTGATTGTTCAGTCGATTCCTGCTGATTGTTCTTCTATAGTAACTGAAGTCATTCTGAATCGCAGGGTTTGTCATCTGTAAACGGAAATACATCAATGTATCTAATCATACAGAATGTGGTGATTTAATGCATTTCTATGACTCCTCCCATGAGGCACAGTGAATCTAAAAAAAGGTTGTGGACTTCTCACACCTTTAGTTCATCAAAACTGAGTGTGAAGTGCAGGATCTCTGCGAACTGCTTAGCAAGGGCCTGCTTTCTCTCCAGATGCTGCATTGGAGCATAGGGAGGGCTCGTCAGTGCCTCCAACAGGCTGCGCAGGGCACTCTCTAAAACAAACAGTGCATAACATTAAAAGACTGTATAGTAAATTGACCTTTTTACATTTATGCATCATCGAGTAACTGGTTCAGATTAGACAGGGTGGTATTAAATCTTTTAAACATAAACAAATGCTAAAACTAGCAGTACAAATGTGTTAAAATAATAGTTTATTAGGTAAAAAAAAAACATTAAGATGACCGCTTTAAATGGGTTGAATGCTAAAACTTGCAGAAGAAACTATAAGAAACTATATCAAAATCAAATTGCAGGCAAAATCTGTCTTCCTCAATTTGTTGGCTTGGTGACTTGGCCAGTATATCCTCTTAGCCCTGGAGGTCCAGGTTAGAATCCCAAGCTGGGTGGAGTTTCCATGCTCTATGTACATGTGGGTTTCCTCCGTGTTCTCTGGTTTCCTCCCACAGTCCAAAAAACATGATACCAAGATAAAATGGAAGTTCTAGATTGCCCCATATGTAGGCTGTTTGTGCCCAACGATAGATTGGCACCCTATCCTGGTTCTGTCTGTCCAGCGCCAGAAAAGTTCTCTCCTGAATGGGCATGGGGGGAACACCCCCCCCCCCGCAACCCTTATTGAGGATTACGTAGAAGATAATACTTTATTGCCCTTGATTTGAGTGCCAGATGCCACAAAACATAAAAATGAGGATACTTAACAGTTCAAAAAAATTCTTTAAATCATCACTTTCTTAAAATAATGTTATATTTGAACATGCAAACTAAAACTGATTAAAAAGAAACTAATCCTAAACTGAAATATAAACAAGACAATTACCAAATAGAAAAAAACTGTAATAACTTTATCTTGATCAGAATAAAAAAATACCCATCAGGCGGATGAGCACAATTTTTACCACAGTTCTCATGGGGAAATGTATGATACTGTAAATCCTGCAGGTATATTAAGCATGAAACTGATAGGTTTTATTTAAAGTTCTACCAAAAAAAAAAACCCTGACCCTTCTGAGCTCTCAGCTTAAATATTTCATTGAGACAGGAATACAGTGATAGGTTAAAAAACTGGTAGAATGTAACAATCTTTATTGGTATGTAGACATATAGGATGCCTTGTAATTCCACTGTATATCTAGAACATACAGGGGACTTGAAATATTGTTTCTCTCTTTAACTCTGCACTCATTATTATTTTTTTTTATAGATCCAGTATATATTACATTTCTCCTGAGTCAGACGCCTGGGATCTGATTTAGTGGTTGTAAGATCGTCGAGCTCGAATGTCACAGAAAGAGGATATCATTGCCTGAATTTGCTGATTTTTCATTGTCTTAATGTGGAGGCTCAGCATCCTCTACATTCTGCTAGATGCAGTAGCCATGGTGACGCTTCTGGGAAGATGAGAGGCATGGACTTTATCTAGACTACAGCAAACATGTAAGTGGCTATTGTCCCTTTATGCATTCACGTTTTCCTAAGAAATTCGACATATATCAATTCATTTAAAAAAAATGAAAAGTAAATGATTTAAATCAAATAAAGAGGCGTCCACACACTTACCTAACCTGAGTGAAAATTCATAGAATCGCTTAAGCTTGGCCACCAGGGGGCAAACTGCATTCCAGGCTTTCTCCTGAAGCTGTAGGTCATTGGGGTTTTGAATTGCCTAAAAAAAAGGTGAACATGTCAAGTTACATTTTTTATATGTATATAGTAAATTTTTTATTTTTTTTTCCTATAAATGTTTAGTAAACTCAAAATGTGTCTCCTCTGGCTCTGTAATTGCAAAGTTAAACCTAATACTCTCTCTTCCCCCATTAAAAAAAAGTTTTTCATATTTGTTGTGGTTTATTCACAGGGCAAACTGAAACAATAAATAATGGAACCACTTCTTGTTTTATGTCGTAGGTTATCATAAAAAAAAAAAAAAAAAAAAAATCACCTTGAAAATGCCACAAGCTAAATAAAATGTTCAACCGTCATTATGTAAAAGTATGTGTTTTTATCCAACATGAATAACCAACAGCTGATTGCCATGATTTCTTTGTGCTGCAGGTGCTTCCTGTTAATGTTGGTGCACATATAATTTATAAAGTTTTATAATTACAAATCGATTTCTTTGGAAACTCAAAAAGCAAAAGCCAGCTGGATAAAATGCCATCATATGCAAAAATTGTATCTTACATGAACATCAAATATAATATAATGTTTAGAGTCTGCAAACAAAGGGTCTTTACAGACGTGCATCAGAAAATAATAAGCCAGTAATAAACGAACATGGTTTAAATGAGCTGCTGTATTCCAAAAACCTAATTAGTGTTACTGAAGTTAATATGCAACACACAAGTCTGCAAAAAAATGTCTGGTTCATGCGGCAGACACTTATTAGAAGATTTTGAGCCTGCCGCTGGTAAAAAATGGGAAGAACATGGTCACATGAATCAATGCCCTATAGGATTACATTGATATGCCACTTTGGGGTTTCTGTTTCAATGGTTTCTGTTTTCCTAATTAAAATTCTGATTGGGGGTGCCATGGTGGGTTAGTGGTTAGCATGTTCACCTCTCAGTGCTGGGGATTCCTGGTTCGAATCCCAATCTGGATGGAGTTTCCATGCTCTCCCCGTGTCCGCATGGGTTTCCTCTCACAGTCCGAAAACATGGATTCAAGGTAAATTGGCCGCTCTAAATTGCCCCATATAGTATGTGAGTGTGTGCCCAGCGATAGAATGGCACCCTGTCCTGGGTGTATCTGCCCAGTGCCCGACTGCCCACTGCGACACTCAAGCGGAAGATAATGAATGAATGAATCAATTTTCTGACTGTAAAAAGAAGAACTAAAACACTTTAAAAGATAATAGAATTAAATAGAAGCCTGAGGTTTCTTCTGTGGTTATATAGTGCTTTCATGTTCATTTTTGAGGATTTATGTGTCTAATATTCAGTTTTCAAAAGGGATGTGGATGTGAAAGTTTTATAAATATGTGATAAAATGTACTTTTATATCATACTATTAAGTAGTCATGGGGAATCGCTGTTTAATTAGGTTTCTGTCCTTTTATTAAGGTTACATTTGATACCTTTAATACAGACCTTAAAAACACTACAGTTTAAGGTTCTGTCATTCCAATAAGGCATTCAAAAATACTTCATTTCTGTTTTGCAGGTATGACAGCGTATCAAGGAAACTTCTTACCTCCCGTATCTCTTGGCCAGCTCCATTGTAGGACTGTAACTCAGCTAAAATCCCATGAGCCTCCTCCAGCACGGTGCTTACTTGGTTCCACACTGCCGTCTCTGCCTCTGTGGGCTGGGCATCTGCAGAAGAGGTGAGCGGTAGTTTCATGTTTAAATTCCCTTGTAGTAGTCATCGATTTACACACGACCGTCATTTCAACAACCTGCTACTGAGATTAAAGAAGTACAGTACAGGCCAAAAATTTGGACACACGTTCTCATTTGATACGTTTTCTGTAATTTTATGACTATTTACATTGTAGATTCTCACTGAAGGCATCAAAACTATGAATGTGGCGTTATGTACTTAACAAGAAAAGGTGAAATAACCAAAAATATGTTTTACATTTTAGCGTCTTCAAAATAGCCACCCTTGCTCTGATTACTGCTTTGCACACTGTTGGCATTCTAATAAATTATACTAATTAACCTTTATAGGCCCACCTGAAAACCATTTCATATGACCACCTCTTAAAGCTCATTGAGAGAATGCCAACAGTGTGCAAAGCAGTAATCAGAGCAAGGGTGGCTATTTTGAAGGCACTAAAATATAAAACATGTTTTCAGTTATTTCACCTTTTTTTGTTAAGTACATAATGCCACATTCATAGTTTTGATGCCTTCAGTGAGAATCTACAATGTAAATAGTTGTGAAAAAAACAACAAAAAAACGCATTGAGTGAGAAGGTGTCTCCAAACGTTTGGCCTGTACTGTATATTTTTAAATTGAGCTCGAGCATATACTGGGTGTTTTGGAATGATCATGGGTGGATTTATTATATTTGGCTTTGGAATCCCCAGACATCAAGTTCTCTCCAAAAGGCAATATAAGATTTCCAAACCCACACAGATTAGTTTGGTAATTATCATGGTGCTTATATTAAAATGTATCAAGAGGATTTGATTATAGGATTTTGAAGAATTTGCTGTAGTTGCAACAGCTCTTCTGGGAAGATTGGTGAATGAGAAAATACTTTGAAAGTCTGATCTGTGTGAATCTTAACTCACAAAGGCTTAGCCTAGTTTATTCGCAAAATTGAATATATAAAATAAACGATAGTCTGGTTATTTTATGTAACAGCACTGCACAATGATGTATAATTTGCTCACTATAACCTGTATGGAAACAAATTCTGAGCTAATGTGTTACGGAAAAGGACAATGATTTAAGAATAATGGATTTTGTGCTCCAGCACTGTTGGGGTATTTTATTTTTCTATGTCTTAACCTAGACTCTTTATTTATTTCTGGATCCTTTTTTTCTTCTTAAATGATAGCAATTAAAATGAGTCCATATATCCATCCGTTATCTTCCACTTATTCCACTACTAGGGTCATGGTGGGGTTCCCAATGCCCATCCAGGGGCGAACATCTTGAGCGCTGGGCAGATACACCCAGGACAGAGCGCCAATCTATTGCTGCGCACACACTCACAGATCCACACACTATACAGGGCAATTTAGAGCATTTAATTTACCTTGGAATCCATGTTTTTGGACTGTGGGAGAAAACCGGAGAACCCGGAAGAGACCCATGCAGACACAGATGGAACATGGAAACTCCAGATCATAGATCTATTTTAATTTTTTCATTTCCAGTGAGAAATCATTAAAGTAAACCAGTGTTTTTTTTGTCACAGATTCATAATGTCATTTTAATCATCTGACAACAAAGAATTTCATTGATCTGTGGACATAAAATGTGGCAAAAACACACATGGTTGATTGGTTGATTTCATTCAATTTTATTCCTAGTAAAAATATGGATCCAGAAAGTTGACAAATCGGCCCGAAAGGTTTCCTCTAAGTTTATTATTTCCCTAATAAGGTCATATTCTCTTACACTACAAGCCTTATAACGTGATCTGGCATAATTATCCTACTGTCATCACTGTGTGCTGGTTTGACATGCTTTCCTGTTGTGAATAGTAGCCATTGGGGCATCAGCTGTGCAAACATTTAACAGTGTTAAACCCAGACATGCAACTTTGTCAGCATTCATGAGTGATCATTATGGTAAAACTATACAGTCCTCTTAAAATAATGAAAAAAAGAAATTAAGAACGTCGCTGTAAGGCCCACATGGTCTAATTTTCTGTTTATTCCCTGGTCTTGTCCTGTCTGTGCGTCATGTCACCTAATTTGATTAATTAGTCCTTCTTTCAGTTTGATGTCGTGTCATTATCCTCAGCTGTGTTTAATCCGTCACGTGTCTCACCTGCCTGTTATACGCCTTTCCCCTGTTCATATTTGTCCCAGCAACATATGAGTTACTCTGTTTTTGTGTGTGTTTTGCTCCACGTTGTCTCTGCATTATTTCGTAACTCTGGACTAATTTTTTGCACCACAAAGACGGATCTGATCGTGAAATAGCTCTTTATATCCTTGAGTTTTACTAGTCTAGTTAAACCTGTAGCAGTTACAGGATACAGTACAACAAGCTTACATCAATATTGTACCATCCCTATACCAAATTTCAGTTTAGTAAAATATTCATGCAAGCACCTCATACTGGAGATTGAAAACTTGACAGTAGCGCATTGTATTTGTTTTGATGTGCCGATGAATCATTGACAATTGTGCATGGAAGACAAAATAAGCTGTTGTTTACCAAGGATTTTCTGCTGCTTTGGAGACAGGACGTTGCAGTACAGTAAAAACATTTAACAAGCTGATGGCTGTGGTTCTCCCTGACAGCTGGTCATCTAACGTGTATACTCGTTGAGTAAATAACTCTATTATCCCAGTCTGGCAATTAGCAGTGTCCACTATGCATGGCTAATTCATGTCAAACATCTGCAGACCTAAGTAAAGATATTTAAAAATGTTAGGCGACATTAAAAGTCTGTACACCAAATGTGATAAAGTAGCACATTTAGTTTACACTTACTGGGTACTTTATTGGGTACAATGCGTCTTCTGTAATTTTATGAATATTTACATTGTAGATTCTCACTGAAGGCATCAAAACTATAAATAAACACTTGAGGAGTTATGTACTTAACAAAAAAGGTGAAATAACTGAAAACATGTTTTATATTTTAGTTTCTTCACAATAGCCACCCTTTGCTCTGATTACACTGTTGGCATTCTAATTAATTAAACTAATTAACACTTATGGGCAGACCTGAAAACTATTTCAGGTGACTACCTCTTTAAGCTCATTGAGAGAATACCAAGAGTGTGCAAATCAGTAATCAGAGCAAAGAATGGCTATTTTGAAGAAACTAGAATATAAATCCTGTTTTCAGTTATTTCAACTTTTTTTTGTTAAGTACTTAACACCTCATGTGTTCATTCATAGTTTTGTTGCCGTGGCGTACTGTATCTTTTTCTTTTTTATGAGTTCATTTTTCATATAGATATATTTTGTTTGCCTGTAGTTCATCATCTTTTGTTCCTCCCTTTTACTTAGATTTTCAAACCCCCCATGGACCAGCAGAAGTATGTGGGTAGTAAATGATTCAAAGCACATTAGTGCTTAGAAATTATAAACTTATTCCTTTGGCGTTTCACACTTGATATTTTAACTGTATATATTTTATTTTTATTTTAATCGTACGTTTTTATTCTCCTTCTTCTTTCGGCGTTATACCCATTACTATTTAGGGGTCACCACAGCGATGAACTCGCATATTAGACTTGGCCAAGTGTTTTACATCAAATACCATTTCTGACACAACCCTACTCTCAAATATTTTATATTTTTTATATTTGTCAAGTTTTAAGTTGAGTATTTGTGCAATATGTTACAGCTGCTGATTGCCTTAAATTTTCTTTTGGAATAAATAAAGTGTCTGTCTATCTATCTAAAGCAGTTGCTCATCTGTTCTGCACAGTTTGTCAGCGTGTCTTTTAGCAGTGCTGGTAGGATGCTGTTTACAGGGTGCAAGTGGCTGGATAATTTTTAATTAGTGGACACGGCTTAGGCCAGCAGGGTCTAAAGGGGTTAGAAAACTTCAGCAGCATGGCTGTATCTGACCCACTTATATCAGCACACCACACACTACCTCACCTCATCAATAGTGTCACTGCAGTGCTTAAAATGATCTGTCACCTGTATGATAGTAAATTTGTGATGCTCCTGAACATTAAAAGACTAAATGAGGCAAAATTACGTAAAGAAACAGATAAACAGCAGTCTGTGATTCTAGAACTATAAAATGCATTTACTGTATAGTGCAGTTAAAACTGATCAAATAGAACATGTAGTGTAGATACAAGCAGGTCAAAAGGTGTCTGGTAAGTGTAGACTGTTTAAATAAGGTTACTAAATTTGAGTCACTTTGTATATTGAATTAAGTGAATCAGCTGATGGATTTTATGCATGACCACCCATGACCAAACTATCAAAAGTTGTAGAATTTGTAACTAAATAGAAGGTAACTAGGTAACGATAACTATGCAGCTGTGTTTGTAAAGCCAACATACCTTTATTGTTTTACTTTCACTGATTTAATTAAAATGAAGTTTTATCAGTAAATTTGTTAAATCTTTTCAAAACTTCTTAGCAAGAATTGTTCACAATTCCATTCTCAGTTATAAGAAGTACTATATAAAGGACTCATTGAGAAAATAAACATGACCTTTGGAAGATAATTAAATATTATCCCTGTTAATGATGTCATTGCTTTCACATTTGAAATATTTCAGGTCAGCGCTGGCTTGGGAAATACATTTGGCATTATAAGGAAAAAACAAACAGAGTCCCTTAGAAAAAAAAAGTCCTATATAATAATGTTCTTTATAAAATGGATTTAAACAGTTGAAGACATTTTTCTTTTATAGCACATAGCATGGTGTTATATAGTGTTGTAAGTGATTACTTGGTTAGTGCCACAAAATAGGAAACATACTATACATTAGATTACATATTGAGTTATGAGTTATTTTGAATACAAGAGATAAATGGAGGATAGCCACTCTGAACCCACTGGGTGTCCATGCATGACATTGCTTTAGCACTGTAGAAAATGTTAGCGGTTAAACTTGTATTACATTGAAAGTTTCGGAAAGGAAGCAGTAACTTGAATAGTAAAGGAAATAAAAAAGAGAACAGAGACCCATTGTGAGCTCTAAAGCCAGACACTGGCTTTATTCCTATACATAAATGTTACTTCCCTTTCTTGTTCCGTAATTGTGTTTATACTTAAAAAAAAAACATTTTATAAGCAACTTCATATGAAAAACCAAACATTTTCAAACAACCAAGTAACTGGTTATTGCCGAGAGATATTTAGTAACACATTACATAAATCTGGTATTCATAATGCATTATTAACACATTTATTAAGCTTTATAAACTATGGTTTAGTATACTTGTCATAAACCTTTGTTTAGGCATAACCAAACTTATAAAGTGTTATAAGAACATTCCATAAGGCTTTATAACGCACATAAGTCACATAATGCATTTCAAATGATATATTTTAACTGCTCGTTAACTTATTATAGAGACCAGCAACACACAGCCTTACAACATTTGTGTTTATTGAGTGCTTCTCCTGAAAATGACTTTATAAGTGCTCATAACTGTTTATAAATGCTTAAAAGCTCTATTTACAGGCATAAAATAAAGTGTCGTCTTTATTTACCTCTTTGAAATAAACTGTACATGTAGTAGTACATAATGACTTATAAAAGCTTATAAATGTTCTTTGCAGACTTTAAGTAAAGTGTTATCATATGGCTAAGCATCCAAAGAATCAAATGTTTAAATTAGTCTATATAATGCATTGTGTTACTTTGTGTTATAAAGCCTTTCAAATTGCTATAACAATTTATGACCATAATCATGAACATCTATGTGTATGACAAAAGCTTATGACAAAAGCTTTATAAATGCAGTTATATTGCATTATAAATACCAGATTCAAAGAAAGTGTTTTAGTAAGATATTTTAGTAAGCATTTGCACAGGAATAGACCAGAGGTGAAAGGAAAGGAGAAGAAATGAATGATGGTTTATCGCATGCCATTCTTGAGAAAGCATGTAGCAGGGTAACATGCTAGGCTTGGAATGGACACCATACAAAATAATATTTGAATATATGCACAAATAGAGTAAATGGGGGGAAAAAAACTAAATGAAAGCTGCGATGAGAAATGGAAACAAACCATGCCAAAAAACAAAGGAAAAAAACTTAAAATAAGAAGCTGATGATCTCACTTTTAAAGTCAAGGAAAACTATTGGGCCATGCTCAGGTTCGGCGCAAGTCAGCACTTTCAGGAGGTTCCCCATGAGCCCCCTGGAACAGAGAGAAGGGAGAGATGTGGGTGATGGCGGGTCATGGAGATCTGTGTGTGGTGTATGTGCAGAGTTTCGTGGAATCGGGGGGTGCGCATGGGGCATAAGGCTGTGAATGGAATGGACTGGCATGGACAAAAACAGAACAAGGGTAATGCAATGGTAACACATTTAAAGACTCCTTTCCCTTTTCAAGTACAAGGAACCTCCTCTGATCCATCACATGCTCATATTCAACCTCAGCACACTGACCCCGATGTCCCACAATCACTGACACATAACACACCACACAGCAGAGGGCACTTACTTTCGAAGTCCAGAAAAAAATGCGGACAGTTCTCTAAATCCTTGCCTAGGACCTTAATGAGGTTCCCCATGGCTGGCAAACCTAGAGAAGGAAGACAACAGATGCATACATTCCAATGCAACATAACCTTTTTTTTTCTGGTACACATCAGCAAATCAGTATTTTCAGCTGTGAATTTCAAAACTGAAAATGACTGGGTGTCGCAACTGAACAGCATTTGTCCCATCATACAAATCCCAATGATGTCATAGTCCTCCTTGGCTGGATTTGAATCAGTCACCGAGGCACATACTAATCATAGGCATCTGTTAGATGGAGTGAGGATGTTACATTGCCCCCATATTTTTCATTAGCAGCATTCCTAAAAAATACAGCCGGATGGCTTCACACGTTTTTCGGAGCCTATACTGAACATCATTGTAATGAGAAGTCAATAAGAAGTTTGTCATTAACAAAACTGTGGAAACTGAAATGAAAATAAGATATCCAACATTACATCTACCAACTGGATTTACAAACAAAGTTTAAGGACAACTATTTGTCATTGTTCTTTACTAACCATTGTTATTGCTGATTTTCTGCACCATTATAGCATCATGGCGTATTTAGCTGAACTGGACATTAAAGATGCATTCTGTATTTATGCAAGCTATTTAAAACCAACGGCCTGCCAAAGACCTTTTCCTGTGACTAAGCAGATTTGTTGCAATGCAGCAGTTGTGGGTGTAGAAGTAAAAAATCAACCTGCTTTTCCTTAAGCAGTACAAGTCAGTTATTAGGAATGAGCAGCTGCCATTTCTATTAGGCAAACCCAAAAGCTCACCGGTTTATCTATTAATATCTCACAATTATTTAAGTGTACATTGTACTAACCATATGTGGGCATGTATATATGTGTGTGTGTGTGTTTGAAAACACATGAAACACATTTGTATGAAACACATATACTTATGTATACTGTATAAAATCATTATTTGGTAACCCTTTCTATGAATCCAGTATTTATAATGCATTATAAGTGCATTCATAAAACTTTATAAAGTATTCATAACACTTTATAACATGTGTCATAGATGTTCATAATCATAGTCATAAATTATTAACAGTTTGAGATAAAGCTTTAGAACACAATGTGACATGCATTATCCATCCATCCATTATCTTCCGCTTATTCCTCTACTAGGGTCATGGTGGGGTTCCCCATGCCCATCCAGCGGAGAACATCTCGGGCGCTGGGCAGATATACCCAGGACAGGGTGCCAGTAC
>JAOUQT010015069.1:0-12014 GCA_025769995.1 Xyliphius kryptos | reverse complement strand
CCTCATGCTACCTCTATGGTGAGAGAACTGACCAAATGCAAAAGTGACCAAAACATCAGCCAGAAAGGATGATAACATAGAAAAGGGGTGTGGTCACCACCTGCAAAAGCACTTTTATAGGGGGGGTCTTGCTAAGCGCCTCTCATTTCTACCTGTTGTCTGTTCCATTTGCACAACAGCGAAAATTGAAGTGATTCACAATGTTGCTTCCTAACTGGTCAGCTTGATTTTCACTGAAGTGTGCTTGACTTGGAGTTACATTGTGTTGTTGAAGTGTTCCCTTTTTTTGAGCAGTGTATATACCTGTACTCATTCTGCACTGTAAGATTCAGTTTTATGAGTAATTGGCCAGCTAAGACATTAACTACACTACCGTGCATAATTCGTGTTCTCTATACAAAATATTACTTTTTATACCTGATTTGAATGTTTTAAACACCACAGATAATAAAATACTACTTTAATTTAATTTCTACATAGATTCATTATTTAATAATGTATTTTTTTGCTAATAGTTTTATTTATATTATTTTAATGTGTGAATGGGATTTTTAGGAGTTAATACATAAGGAAGTCTTAGTTAAAGCGGCCAAATTGATTACATTTTATTAAATAATTTGTGTTTGTGTTTTTGCTGCAGTACCTTGTTTTCTGCTTTCCTTACACTGCTGCTGAGCCTTTGTTTGCTCTTTCTGTCTGGAGGAGCCAGTGTGACTCTCACCCTTGGTCTCTGGTCATGGTGCAACACCATCACTGATCACAACATCCGACCGTACAGGTGAGTTCAGCAAGATGCTCTCGCTTTCAGTTTAAAGAATCAAAACTTTATAGCACACTGATGACAAAACTGATGACAAAGACTTTTGACAATACTTGCCTGGTACAGTATTGTTTTCAGAAAAATCCATCCATCAGGCCATTATCTTCCTCTTATTCCTCTACTAGGGTCGCGGTGGGGTCCCCATCCAGGAAAGAACATCTCAGGCGCTGGGCAGATACACCCAGGACAGGGTGCCAATCCATTGCTGAGCACAAACTCACTCACACATCCACACACACAAACACACACTACACAGGGCAAATTAGAGCATTCAATTTACCTGGAATCCATGTTTTTGGACTGTGGGAGGAAACCCATGCAGACACAGGGAGGACATGGAAAAACAGATCGGGATACAAACTGGGAATCCCCAGCGCTGAGAGGCGAACATGCTAACCACTAAGCCACCGTGCCACCCTTTTCAGAAAAATATGAGTAAAAAAACCTGCCATTAATAAATTTAAAAGATCATTTGTCTGATGCTGAAAGTTCGGATCTACATGTTGATTTATTGATTTTGCTTTTTTTCATCGTTTCTCAACACAGCTGTGCAGAATCACAATCCGTGCCGCTGTACCTGGATGTGGAAACGTCTTCGTTTTACTCAGAGCTCACCTGTGCACAGGTACAACATGGAAGTACAGACTTCTTAAAACTAATTAAGTTGATCAAGTGTTTTCTTCGCAACAGGATGTAATATATAAGGATATTTGTGTCTCACTACTTCACAGATCGCTCTGTGGTGCGTCTCGGCTCTGTGGTTGACTCAGTCCATTCTGTCCTTCCTACGACTCTACCACTCTGACAATCAGCACATCAGTGGGCCATGTCTCTGCCGTGAGAAGGAATTTTTGTTAAGCCAGGCTCATGTAGATTGCCTTCAGCCATGTCAACACTTACACCCTGTGCAGGCACCAGCTGTCTTTGTTTAGTCTTAGCTTTATGTTGACTTTGTCTAATCATTGTGCTCCACTAAGCAGCATGAGCCCAATGGTAGTTTAGTTAGGAGAAGAGGGAAACAACAAGTTTAAATCATTACAGCATCTATTAATACCAACACATGTTGTTATCGTTTAAATGTGGCCTACTGGTTTATAAAAACGAAGAACAGAAAATGCCAGAATTATTGGGAGAAAGAAAATGCAAAGTATTGAAATGTTTACTGTTGTTTACCTAATGCATATTTAATTTATATTTAAGTTTTAATGTACTTTATATTAAGAGCTGGGTGATAATTAACAAACACGTTGTGTAATTCTACATCCAAATACATAAATCTAAATAATGATAAAACATATAAAGGCAAAAACTTTTACTATGCACATGCCCTTGATTTTATCTTAGCAAGACCCGGGTGTGAGTATGACGTTTGTATGTTCTCCACAATATCTCTCTTTAATAGTTTGATTCTTTAAAATTAATTAGTTAAAATCAGCAGAGTTCTTAATTTAAGATAAATAGCTTTTTGTAACTTTTTTACATCAAACTTTTTTTTTAAAGCTTCCAGGCTTTAATTAGTTCAAATATTTGAAGGGACGCATGAACATGAAGTACAAATCCCAAATCATTTTTTCTTAAAAAAAAGTATAATTTTCTGATTCCAACCATTTACTAAAATTGGAACAGGCAGATCTGTTATCAAATCCCAATCTGGGTGGAGTTTCCATGTTCTCCCCTATCTGTGTGGGTTTTCTGGGTAAATTGATCATGTAAAAACATGGATTTCAGGTAAATTGAATACTCTAAATTGCCCTGTATAGTGTGGATGAGTGAGTGTGTGCAATAGATTGGCACCCTGTCCTGGGTGTATCTACCCAGACATGAGATGTTCTCCCCTGGATGGGCATGGGGAACCCCACCATTACCCTTGTAGAGGAATAAGTGTAGGATAATGGATGGATGGATATTACATTATTATCACCCAGTTCTACTGAATTTTTTTTTATTAATGTGACATGAAGGCACTAAACAAGTGAAGCACACAGTTTGATAAGCTAATTGATTGTTATTCTATTTTTAAGCGTAATTGTCATTAATTAAACATGACTTTCAAAAGTTGCCATCTTGCATCATGCAAGTAAAGTTTACTCCGAAATGGGATGTAAAGTTAGTGGGTGAAAAGGCCAGCATGTTGCATGTGTTTAGACCCACGATGCTGTATGCACAGCGATAAGAGTCTGTATAAATGTGTTCTCTTCCCACAATGTGAAGGTTTCTCATATGATGCTATTGATGTTGATACAGCTGCTGAGCACAGCTGGGGGTATTAGGTTTCAGTTACGAGGCTGACAACTAGGGACCACATTTAAGTGTCCCTGTCCCCAATCAGCTGTTTGTTGCGAGTGGCTGTGATGATGCAGAGATCGCTGAATGGGAAACTGGAGAAATTGGAAAGGAAAATGTAAATGTGACTGTGTTTACTGCTAATGCTCGTGTTTTATACTGCTGATTGTATTGTTTATATGGAACCTGTCAATAAACAGAACCACATATATATATATATTCAGATGTTTTTTTTCCTACTACAAGCCAGTGAACTTCCCAAAATCTAAAGCAACCCAATGAAAGTAATTCAGTTCAGTGTTTAATATGTTTATTAGTTTCACTGAGTGAGCAGTTTAAATGTCTCATAAGTGCAAAATACAATTAAGGAATCTCAGCGCCTTAAATCAAGGTGACATTACAGTACAAATTATTAAACAATTGTGTTTTAAAGATATTTTATCGTTACAAACAGTCCAGTGAGTTATTTACATATTATAAAACGGGTAGTTAGGCTCCTTAAATCTGATTTGCTAAACTGTAATTGACAAAAAACGCACATCTGAGTGCTTCACATTCGTATCGATAAATGGACATTATTTTTACTGTTTTTTAATCAACTGCGTTCTGCAATGTGGCCACTAGTTGACAGTATTTGATAAACCAGAAATATGTTAGAAAGTTAAAAACGGATTAGATCATGTCGCAAAAGACTAGTTTAATAACGATTTTGCTTTCAATAAATGCGTTTGTGAACAAAACCTTGTTTTTTTTCATTACAGTGTGTTTGTAATCATTTTAAAAAAGCAATAAGGCATTTATGCTTTTGCATTATTGTGAATAGAAAATGAAAAAGAGCTGTAATGGCATTCTTTCCCGTGTTTTAATCACAATAATGCATGCCTCTTCTGTTTCTTATTGCTTTATTAATACTAAAATACGTAAACTTAAAAATTGTAGTGAGTGATTTAGTGACAGTTTTGAATGATTTCAGAAATCCAGATTTAACTAGCAGTCATTCACAGTCCATTTTTTTTATTACTGTATGGATGCATTAATACATAATTAATACTGGTATATAATAAGGATGATACACTCACAGTACTTACTGATATTGCTTACTACAACTGTACAACTCTACCACTGTATAGTTTCTATTCTCATATAGCTGACACTTTTGCTTGAGGTAGAAATGAGTAGGTTTAAGTAGCATTATTTATTCTTAACAAATTTTAAGAACTTCTTATGAGCAAACTTTAGCCTGGTTAATACACTGGCCACGTTATTGGACACCTGCTTCTTCACAACTGAAGCTTTTCTGTACGGAAATTAGAACCCTGAGTGCAGCTTAGGATCAGTTTTGATGTGATGCCACATTAAAAATGGAAAATCAACTGATCCAATTGGCTTAGTGCCACATCAGGGCTGTGTTTCAAAAACTGCCAATATTGTGGGGTACTCTGATGCAACGCATTGTTCAGAGGATGTCTGTACTGCATATTGCTGGTGGCAATTGTAAGAAGCTTTTTGGCCCATGGTCCAGTGTTTTCAACATATGACAAACTTTAGTTTTTACACTGTTTGTGCTAAATAAATCATTTAGTTTAAGTTGCAAAACTGATATATACTGTATACATATTAAAAAATACAACATGTTCAATTTGTATTTTTTAAGACTAGAGACTGTTCAAATAATTACAACGTAATGAAAAACTGACTGTGAGGACAGAATTCATGCAATTACATATTGTACTAGAAAACAGGCAGTTCCGGTCCTTAAATCTGATTGGCTGTGCCGTTTGTCCAGCCGTGACATTATTGACAATAACGCACACCTCTGAGCGCTTCACATTCGTATCAATTATTTTTTCAATATAATTTTTTTTTTTTTTACAGAACTGCGTTTTGTAATTTGATCGTTAGAGAAACCGGAAACCTGTTATTTGGCGATCGGCGTTCATTTTAAAAACCGGACTAGATTATGTCGCGGAAGACCGGTTTATTAACTAGTTTGCTTTCAATAACCGCATTTATGAATCAAACCTTGTTTTTCTTAACAATTGCGTGTTTGTAACCATTTTATAAAAGCATTAAGGCATTCAAGGTTGTACATTATTATAAATCAATCAGAGGAAAAAGGTGAAAATGCACCTCACGCCTAAAAACACCTTTTTCTGTGATCTATTTACAATATTGCACAGCCACCAGTGTCTTATTGCTTTTATAAAAGCTGCCAGTCTGTGTAAGTGTAAGTTCATTAATGTGTTTAAGAGGTCTAGCTGGAGTAATATGGTTAACATTTAAACAATAATACTGAAACTATTTTTGTAAATAGATTATTATTATCATCACTGTGCAATGTAAGGCTTTGTTCCCTTGTGTTATAAATACTACTGTATAAAATGCATACTGTTATTGGTCATTCATTTCATATAGAATAATGGCTTTAAGGTTGCAGGTATTTTAGGTATTTTAAAGAATGTGAGTATTGCTCAGTATGTGCTACAGTATAATACATTCCAGACCTCTTGGTTTCCTCCAGATTGTTTTTCTTCACAATCCCTTGTTATAGGTCAGCACCTTGCAATCTGTTGCCATGGCAATTTCGGGTTCAAGGTCACGTGCCTCGATCTGCAAAGAGGTAAAAGCAAAACTCGTAGCATTAAAAAGCCACCAATTATTTACTTCACTGTTCACTTGCAAACAAATACACAAATCATTATCTATAAGAATAGACACTGGCTGTGATAATTGTGTCTTCGTCGTTCAGGGCTAGACAAATAAATATTACCTCGGACATTTGAGGAAAGAGGCTGATGGCGAGGGGCAGAGACAGACCAAACACAGCCAGACACACCAAGCTGTGAACAGGCAGCATAAATCTGCGATGGGCCTGCATCAGAGGAAGCCTGTGACAGCAGAGGGATAATGACAGGAAGATTTTCTCCATGCATCAGCTGTGAAGCAGGCAAATATTTTATCCTCTGTACTCGAATTAATCAATTTCATATTGTACTACACCGGTACATTATGAGCGGAATCAGTTTAAAGCAACATTACATATTTGACTTTACCAACCGCATTAAGGCCATCCTGGTGGTAGACAAGATTGTAATAAGGAGTATTGCAATTTTTTTAATAAAATTGTGTCTGTTCCAGCACCATTAAAAAGCTCTTGTAAAGTCTTGTTAAAAAAAAAAAATTAAAAAAAAAAAACGTCTTATTTGTACTAGTATATTTTTGCATAACACTACAATATTTGTCACTGACGTCATTGTTCTTTATTTCTAAATTTCAGCTTTTAAACAAAAGCATATGTCCAGCAAATTATAAGGTGAAAGGAAATTACACTCTTTAACTGTAGAGGGAACCCATGAGACACAAAATATTTTTTACAGATGTTTTAAGTCTAATAATAATAATAATTATAATGTAATTATGGTAATTAATAAATTTGAGTTTTACTTCATGTTCAGTGCATCCCTATGTGTTCTAAAGTTACTATTTATAGCTCTGACACAAACATTTAATGCGGAAACATACAGTATGTACATTTAGTGGTTAAGTATAAAGTACTGTGGTGGTTGTCTGTAAAACTATCCTACGTATAACATTTTCTAAACAAATTTTGGCCAAAAAAATAATCAATGCATACTTCTCAACGAAGGCCATGATGATAGGAGGAAGTACAAAAATTGGTAATGGCAGAACCACCCTTGTAAACGCCGTTTCCATTAGAGCCTGTGAAAATATTACAAAAAAAAACTTTTCTCATTGAGACCATTCTATCTGCAACAATAATCAACTGTTTTGAATAGACCTTATTCTAGAGTTAAAAACTTTTGGGTCACAGAACCCATCAGTGTTGCACTCACATGTTTGGCAGCTATTCGTGAGGCGCCCACCACGTTGCCATTACGGTCTAGAACATCAATCCCCTCTGCGAGCTCATTGTGTCTCATTAGAGCTACATTGCAGATATTTGCACTGGCTGTGATGAGGTGAGAAAACACCAGGTTTAGTCAAATTCAGTTATAAACAGCAAATTTGGGATCATTTGAATGGATACGGTTTTTCATGGGGTACACCATGGCAGAAATTTTTAAATAATCCAGACCTAGAGTTACATTAAGTTTGGGATTTTTATGAGTTATAATATAAATTATCATCAATAAAAAAACAAAGCTTTTAGTTTCTAATTTTTTTTATGCCATTAATTATTTTCTGCTTAAAAACAAAGCTTTTAGTTTCTAATTTTTTTTATGCCATTAATTATTTTCTGCTTAACCCTCTACTAGGGTCTTGAGGGGGGAGGGGCAGGGTGGTTCCCCATGCCCCAGGGGAGAACGCTGGGCAGATACACCCAGGACAGATCGCCAATCTATTACTGGGCACACACTCAATCACACACACTACATAAGGGCAATTTAGGAAATCCAAGCGAGGGAGCAAGGTTACCCATGCCATACAGATACTCAGGACAGGGCATCAAATCAATTGCTGGGCGCACACTCACTCACTCACACACACACAAACACGGGACATTTAGAGCAGTCAGTTTACCTTGAATTCATGTTTTTGGACTGTGGGAACCAATACGGACACGGGGAGAACATAAAAGCTCAACCCAGATTGGGATTTGCGCCTGGATCCCCAGCAAGTAAAAAATTACTTATGAGGCTGCGCAAATCCTTGTGCAAATTTTATTTTGCTTAAATATTTCTATTTATTTTATTTCATTTCACGGTTTTAGTCAATTACTGTAAACATACAATGATGTTCTTTTGGACATTAATAAAGCTTTTTGGGTTCAAAAGAATCCCATATTACATTACTCACCTACGGCTGGAAAAGGAATGAACCTCTGTATAATGAGTCTTGTAGCTGGATTGAATTTGCTGGACTTCTCAATGAGTATGTTCAAGCCTACCTAATATATACAGTGCATATACGGTGAATTCAGCCATTAAGATCAATCAAACCAACAAATTGTTTGATTAATGTGTTGCATATTTAAATAAAATAAACACAAACCGCAATGGATACAGCGCTTGTCACAGCTCCCAGGTAACCCTGAATAAATCTAGATGTGGGTGTGGGCTGGGGAGACAAACAAAAAGCTGTAAAAAATGCTACAGAATGTTCTACTGATGTCTGAAACACACACACAGACACACACGCACGCACGCACACACAGCACCACTGATGGCCTGATTTTTTGGGCAGCAGATAACAGATGCAGAACAGATGTCCTGCTCTGAGCAATGAAAGCTCATTCACACGGAAGTCACAGAATTATGGGTTTCACTGAAGGTCCATGAGCAATTACACAGAACTGTTAAGTAAAAACTGACCTGAATTAAGTGAGTAAAGCCGCCGTACCTTTGTGGCATTGCGGTTGGCATAGTTCACGCAAGCGTTATGGCTTTGGTTTAACCACTGTGAGACAAAAAAAAACCAACTAATTTAGACAACAGAGAGATGCCCCTTTCTAAGCCACAATGCTGAAAATGGAGTTGTACAGATAACAGCCCTAGTTCACAAAATCACCCTAAAAATTTCTGGGGCAGCCTTGGTTCGATTTTCTGGTCCCACCAAGTTCTATGGCTGAAGTGTGCTTACATGTGTGTGTTTCACTACACGGGTGGGTTAAATGGGTGTAAGTACAGTAGGCAAAAATAGATTATTAGAGTTAGAGTTCCATCATTGGATACCACAAAGATGTATCACAAATACAAGGGATTTATTGCTTTTATAAAACAGTTACGAACATATTACAGGGGAAAAAAACAAGATTACATTCATAACTGCGTTTATTGAAAGCAAAATCAGTAATAACCTGGTCTTCCAGGGATCTTGTCAGTTCTTTTTTAAAAAGTGAACGCTGACCGCTGAGTAACAGCTTTCTCTAACAACCAAATACTTTCATCTAGTGGACAGATTACAGAATGCAGTATATAAAAACTATGGAAAAATAATGTATGTCACGTATTGATATGAATGTAAACCGGTCAGAGGTGTGCATTATTGTCAATAATGTCACTGCTGGACAATAAGCTCAGCCAATTTGATTTAAGGATTGAAAGCAGATTCCCATTTTGTATAATAAATAGATTACAGTCTATTTTATGACTACAAAGTGTATATATATGACAAGTGAAACTGATTAAATGTGAGTGTAAAATCAAGGTGAACCTAAAAATATCTAATGACTGTATTTATGTACCTGCCAAAATACTGTGGATGCCAAAGTCTGGTTTGGAAGAAGAAGACCGACCACCTGCAAAACATAAAAAAAATACATATTAAAGAAGCAGAGGTTTCCAAATCTGCACAAAACTTTTGCATTTCAGTGTAATTTAGATTTAAAATTAATTTACCATTTTTTGTAAAATGCATTAATATGTTGTTTATTCTTTAAATAAACAAGAAATAATTACAAAACAGCTCTTTAGTCAATGCATTTCAACAAAATTTGTACAAACACTTACTATGGGTGTTCCAAATGGAACATAACCTATCGAGAGAAAAAAAACAACAGAAGATTTACACAAAACACAGACAATAACTCTTAAAGACATGTCCATTATTTTGCTGCTTACAACCCTTCAAAGCAATCACCATAAATCCAAACTACTGCAGTCATATTTCACCCACTTCTGCACATAAACTCATTAGTTACTTACGTTCACTGCTATCGAGCCGTGCTGCTTATTGCCTTACAGCGTCTACTAAGAGAATCCACTTACAGTGCGATCCCAGAAGCTACTTTAGATTAAAGCTGCAGCGAGTAGATTTTAAAGAATATATTATCCTGGAGCAAATTGAGACATTTAAACCATCCGAACTGAGCAACGATGGTAGTTTGTTTTGCTCTTGGGTTCAACATTAAATTGAAAGACTCGGATATTTATGGTGAAAGCCCTGCTTAAGCGGCATCCATCAGTAAATACCTCGATCAATACTTAAACCGACATCTCAGCAGCTGCATGGCCCACAGACTCTGTGATAACATATACATTCAGAGAAACTGGATCTGGATCAGATTTGGAAGGAATATACCCTCATTGTAGATGCCAGTGCCTGCCAGGCTGAATAACCTGAATTAAATGACCCATAAGAATATACATTCAAAAGTATTAACTTTTTGGTATATAATTGGGCTGCCACTGATGATTTTTTTAAAATCAATTCAACTATCGATTATTTTATCGATTAGTCGAGTAGTCTGAACGAATATTGTTCTTCCAAAAAAATAACTGATCATCTCATGTAAGTTCATTTTACTTTGATAACGTACTGCAATACTTTTCTCTCCAGCATGGTAAAGAGAGAGTTTGTAAGAGTTTGCTTTCTGTTTGTAAGAACTTGATTTTATTTATAAAAGAAAAGAAAATATAAGAAATGGTGATATTAGTGATGGTTTTAAAATGTCAAAAAAAAAGAAAAGGTGATTTTATTTCGTACCTGACATACGAAAAGGCATGAAGATCTTCTGCCCAGTGTCAGGATGAATAATAGCCTGTGGTGGGGTGAATTTAGTCTTCATACAAACACACCGATTAATACAGGCAGAAAATATAAACTGCTTGTCTCACCTGTTTCACCTTCTGAGCCTCCCAGAGCTGAAATGTAGGAACACATTTTACCGACAAATAGAAGTTATGCAAGCAAAGAGACAAGCACGTAACACTGGGCAACATGTTTTTGCAAAAGTTTAGTTACCGTAAATATTTTTGGTGATTCTGATACAGCTTTGAGGGACATGACATTTAACATCACTAATAATAACGTTCAAATTAATTTTTTATTCGTTTAACTAAGCTGAAAGTGTTTTTTTGCTGATTTTCGTCTACCGGTTCTCGTATCCAGCAACAGTCAGTCAGTATTGATGAAACATTTAGAAACATTTCGCCTCAGAAACATTTTTTTTTATTTTGACTTGATTAACGTGCTCATGTTCATCACTTACTGATTTTCTCACTTTGTAAGCTTAAAAATGTTTCCATGCATTTGATGTTTGAATCTTAAACGTTACAGTGGAAATTTCTTGTTACCGTTTTTTGGTTTTCTAAGCGATTATCATCCACGATGGATCAGATTTTTAGAGTTTTTATGTTATTTAAGCATTAGTAGCTTTCAATAATTTGCTTTGCATTTGGTTAAATTGTCACACCTGCTGATTTGTTGTTCCTGCTGGAAGAGTGCCATGTTTGAAATCATTCAGAAGCGCAATGCATTCCTTTAGCCGAGCCTGAAAAGAGAGGGAAAAAAAGAATTGTAACAAAACCGCCTGCATCCTTAATAATTAATAAGTAATAACGATCCAAAATGTTAAATACCTCTGATACCAAAAGAGTTCTGGGATCAATGATATCTATAAAGTGCCGGAACCTGCCAAAAAAGGTGCTCTGCAACAAAAGAAGATTTTGTTAAAAGGTCATAAAACAGTATTTAATATGATTTTTGGATTACAGCAGAACTACAAACCTAATGTTCATTTTTATTTTGTCTGACAATTCGCCTCTCAGCGTTGGGGATTCCTGGTTTCAATCACAATCTTGGTGGAGTTTCCATGTCCTCCCCGTGTCTGTGTGGGGTTTCCTCCAGGTTCTCCGGTTTCTTCCCACAGTCCAAAAACATTGATTCAAGGTAAACTGAATGCTCTAAATTGCCCTGTATAGCAGATGCATTTATTAAAAGGGACTTCTGAGTCAGAATACAGGATCAATGAGGGTTAAGGGTTTTGATTAAGGACCCACAATGGTAACTTCAGTGGACCTGGGACTTAAACCCCAAAGCTTTATGTTGATAGCCTATTACCCTACCCACTAAGCTACCACAAGCTGAATCATCCCTCCAAAAACCCCCAAAGTGGCTGAATAATATTTAGATCTGGTGAGTGTGCAGGTCATGGGAGATGTTCAACTTC
>JAOUQT010015059.1:0-12014 GCA_025769995.1 Xyliphius kryptos | reverse complement strand
AACCTGATCATAGTTCTCTGCATTAATGGTGCCTTTCCAGACATGCAAGCTGCCCATGCCACAAGCACTCATGCAACGGCGAATGACACGGTGGATTGTGTTCACTGGCAATGCTTTCTGGAAGTATTCCTGGGCCCATTCTGTTATTTCCTTGACAGTGGCATTCCTGTTTGAGGTGCAGTGACGTTTAAGGGCCCAGAGATTACGAGTGTCCAGTAGAGTTTTACGGCCTTGACCCTTACGCACTGACACTCTGAGAAGCTCTTTTTATACCCAATCATGTTGTCAGTTGACTTAATTAGTGTTGATTGGTCTTCAAGCTGTTTATTATATGCTCAATTTCCTTTTTCCAGCCACTTAATGCTACTTGTCTCAAAGTTTTTGGAATTTGTTAACACTGAAATTTGTAATCAACATATTTCTTCTTTAAAATGTTACATTTATTCAGATTAAACTTTTGATCTGTCATCTATGTTTCATTACGAATAAAATATTGACATTTGCCATCTCCACATCATTGCATTCAGTTTTTATTTACAATTTGTTTAGTGTCCTAACTTTTTTGAAATCCGGTTTGTGGAGGAAATAAGTGGAGAAACTAAACAATGGAGCAAGAAGGGGGCGTGTTCAAACTGTATGTGTGTTCTAATACAGTGTGTGTGTAATTTGTCAGCTCTCCATTACCTAACAGTCTGTGATCACTGTAATCTGGGTTAATGTAATTGTTAGTTGATAAATTTCAGTGATTTAATTACATTTGCTGATCAATTGTCTCTTGTTTGACGGAAGTCACACGGTTAATTAAAGTAGATTTAACAGACTTCATTATCAAAACATGAGTGAAAGGAAAGAAAGCCATGCTATAAATGGATTGTATATGTAATTATGTCTGATTATTAATGTAGGTATCAGACGCAGTGAGTCAGTCAGAGTCTCGCAGCTTAATTAAAATAAATGCGTCTGAGAGGTTAAATCTCATGTGTGTGTTTTTAATTGCTGCAGATTTGTAAGAAATTAATTTTAAAAAAGTAAAACCAAGAGTAAAAACCATTAATCCAGCTAATGGATTTTCTGGACATAATCCATTAAAATAATCCAGTAATATTTATTATTTTTAACCAACATGTTCTATAGAGATTATTATTGTTATTATTGTAACATAATGTCAAACGATCATTAATATTGATGTGTAAAACTCTTACACATGACAACAAAGACAGTTTAAATACAATTAGGACCTGTATTTGTGGAGAGATTATTGTAGTTGTGGCAACCAGTGTTTCCGTTATCATTTATAGTGGTTTTGGATAATTGCTGGTTAAAAAATAATTATTTGTAGTTGTGGCAAACGGTGTTTACAAAGAATTAAAGTAGTATCGCAACTGTTTTTCACAAATAATTGTGATAGTTATGGCATTCTGTGTTTACAAGGAATTACAGTTGTGCAACCGGAGTTCACAAGGAATAATATTACTTTTTGCAAACATTATTTCTATCATAGTTTTAAACACAAGTGGAATAAACATCAACTACAAAACCTGAAGCAAAAATAAAAAGTTGTACATTAAAATTCACATTTTTTAGTACCAGACCCTTCTGATGTTTATTTGTTGCATTATGGAAAATTAGTTAGATTCTACAGATTCCAACTAAAGGGTTTATAAGCAAAGCTTCTTATTCGGAAGTATGTGAAATTTCCACACCACAGTGAAATGTTGTAATTTCTCTGTCCTGTAATCTGATGATCTGAGCTTCATACTCTACGTGGATCTGAGAACTTGTCTGTGCTGTGCCGTAAAACAGCGAACGATGCTGTAGGAATCATTTTTATTTAACTTGTTCACACAGTGCAGACGGGATGCACAGCATGGATCACCTCAGAGCCGTAAATAATTGGTTTTGTATCGAGGGGAAATGTTTGTTGAAATTGATTTCTGTTGGAGCAGATAGAAGATGATGCATTGCACGTTCTTGCAGACTGGTCCCGTATTGGTTTGGGTCTGATATTAATTTTTCGGCATTGTCCTGAACTATCCAGAGGGGATTATTGCATGGTTCCTGCTCAGGACTGTGTGGAGCACAGGGCCGAATTTACAGCCTATTAGCTTCACATTCACCCATGACAATCAGAGCAGCGTGGAGTGGGAGTGTCACCCGCTTGTGCCTACAAAGCTGAACGAAATGCGGCTGATGTAATTAGTTTTGCATACACAGAAGGGAAACGGGGGAAAAGAAATAAAGGGTGACTCTGATCTGTTTTGCCTTCTGTACTTACACACAGAGGAATCAGTCCATTTCCATTTAACCCATCCATGCTCTGAAACACACACACACACACACACACACACACAGGCTTTAACCAGAAGCCTATACAGAGACTAATGGCCCTCTTTAACGAGCCTGTCTTTGTCAAGAACTAGGTGGAGATCTGACTTTGGCGGATTGCTTTTTGAGCGGTGCAGCTGGACTCAATGCAGACTGTTGGTAGATCACTGTGGAACACTCCACAGGTTCGAGAAATGAAGGATGGGCGCGGTATTTCCGGTATTTTGTGCACAGTATCAGAATCATTTATACACGTGCACATCCCCCACCACAATCATGACTTGTTTAAAATGTGCTCTAAAACGCACTCGAAGTGATGAATATGTCGACAAAAATTACGTGTTGGATTCGGGTGCGCCCTCTGCAGAAACACTATTTGGTGCGTACATGGAAGAAGCGGAAGAGGAGGAGTCAGATACATCTGCTACATACAGATGTCACATCTGTAGAGCAAATTTTATTCCTGCAAACTGACATTCAAATGAAGTCAAGTGCCTTTGCTGGGCAAGTTTGGAACTTGCTGGCTAAAGAAAAGTATCCAAACATAAGAAAATGTGCCGCATTTTAACCTACTTATATGAATCCACCTTTTCCCCCCACGTGAAAATAATCGGTCCCCTCTCACTGATGATTATCTGGAAACCTGCTTGAAAATCAGCATCAGCAGCTACTGTTCAAACTCCTCCCACCTGGCTGATAGTATTCAGCACTAATTATCAGTGTTTTTTTTGTGCCTTGTATTGTAATTATCAACAAGATGTTGATTAACATTAAAGCCTAAAAAAAAAAAAAGATGGATCCCGGTTGATCGCGATGACCTACCCACTGGAAAAAGTAGATTTCAGGACAGAAAAGAGTGGACACACCTGGTTTAGACTATGTATCTGCATTCTCTGTACGAATGCAGTGATATTTAATAGCGATCAGTTTTTTCGGCATTCAGTGGCATTGGACACGCCCCTGTGTTTATGATTCACCGCCAAAATAGTGACGTCTGACTGTTGACGTCTGGAGAGGTTGTTTTCAAGAACAAGAAGTGTTGCTATTTAAACGATGTAGATGGAAGGTGGGCCCCTTGTAATAATATAGAGTTTCAAATGAAATACTTACTCAACAAATATGGAACGTAATTACGTGAGCTGCTTCTCAATTAAAACCATACATCACTGCTGTGCACACATGATGTATAATCTGTGAATGAACCAAAGGAACTTAAACGTCAAAGAGACATCATGAGACTCAATGTGACAGATGCAATGGATTCTCAAACCAGTCCACATTTTTTAATTACGTCCTCCGCAGTTCGAACCTCTACCTTATTACAGCTTTAGCATTGGCTAAGAAGAAGTAGAAGCATCATTATATGTGCCCCTCTGATGTAACGGGGCGACTTCATCCAGCTGACAACGGCTCTGAAAAACCATCAGTGAAAATAAATCAGTGCAGCAGGTATTAAATTCAATAGTCGGTCGTATGTTCATTTTGTCTCCAGAAGCACTTCTCTCTGTCTTACAAGATATTGCAGGATGACTGATACCACCATTACTCATCAGTCCCCCCAGTTATATGGGACGGAGGGTGGGAGTAGGGGTAACTGTTAAAGCTAGAAAGACCTGCGATGTCAATTAGCACTCAAGTTTAGGACATGATTCAATTTCAGGAGGAAAAAGTGGGTCATTATTCGGTTCAGTTCTTAATCATATAATTAATCCAGATCTGTAACACTGCAGTGGAACATAGGACTCACACAGAGGGTCTGAGCTCACACCCTGTACATGGCGCCTCATGCCTTATACCTCGCCAACAGTTTCTTTTCTCACCTGTTGTTTAAATAGCAATTTTTCTTGTGAATATATCTACCTCGATGGGCGTGGCCATTCCGAAAATAGGTGTGTTACATTTACAGTACATTTAGTCCCTACCTTACATTTGTTCTCTCATTTGTAAGTCGCTTTGGATAAAAGCATTTGCTTAATGAAAATTGTAAATGTAATGTAAGAGGATTTTATCCAAAGCAATTTACAAATGAGAGAACAACACAAGTCAGCAGTTAAGGAGAAACAAACTACACTGTATTATAGGGCATGGTAGCTCAGTGCTTAGAGTGTTGGGGTATCAGTCTGAAGCTTGTGAGTTTCAATCCCAGGTCTACTGAATTTACCAATGTGGACCTTGAGCAAGGCTCTTAACCCTAATTGCTCCACGGATGGTGTGACCAACCCTAAGTTCTGACCCCAACCATCAAGCTGGGATACTTGTAAGTCACTTTGGCTAAAAGTGTCTGCTAAATGACCAAATGTAAATGTAGTATCCTCATCTGGCTACCTTTTTTTCAAGTGCTTGTGGAAGAAATGCGTTTTGAGAAGTTTTTATAAAATGCTACGGGGCTCTGTGTTGGGAAGGTGGTTCCACAATTTAGCCATGGTGATTGACATTTAGTGAGAATTAGCGCCACTGTAAGTTCTAGAGTGCAGGTAATGTGTCGGAGTGTATTTTGGAGAAATGGATTGAAGGTAAGAGGGGGCAGATTCAGAGACTGTACTGTAGGTCAGAGTAAGTGCCTTGTACTGAATGCAGCAGCAAAAGGCAGCCAATATAGAGAGAGGAGGAATGGAGGGCATGAGAATTCACTTGTGTTGAACACAAGTCAAGCTGCAGAGTTTTGAATCTGCTGTAGAGGCCTTATTGTGGAAGCTGGAAGACCGGCGAGCAAAGTTGTGTATTGTGTATTCTAGTGTATTGCTATCTTGGTGACGAAAATCACAGGTGTACCACTGACTAAAAACAACATAGACAGACGTCAACAGTCAGACGTTCATTGCTATCCGACAGTGAATCCTGAGTCCAGGTAGCTGCACCTCTGAAAAAGCAACGCCAGACATAGAGCCACCTGGGTCTTAAAAGGGAACGGAGAGTGACAGAGATCGGTTTATTGCACGTTAACACATCCATGAATAATTAAGAGCGTTAGCACATGATAATTAAGAGCGTTTGCCGTACTTTTCCGTCGTTACCGTAACAAAACCATTCTGACACGTTCTAAACCAACCTACAGATCGCCAAAATAAGGCCCCAAGTTGTTTCCAGCTATTGTAGTCATTCACCTGAAGGATCTTTGTACACTTTGTACTTTTCTCAATTATATATATATATTTTTAGCTGGCTTTTTATTCTGCAACGTGTATTCAGGTTTGTCAGAACTTCGTTTGACTGGACGTTATACAGACCAAAAATTGGAATATCATGGAAAAGTTGATTCATTTCCATAACTGCATTAAAGAAATTACACTTTCATAGATTTATAGATTCAGATTAAAACGATTTCAAGTATTCATTTGTTAATTTGAACATATTTTGGACTTCCAGCTCATAAAATCCTTAAATTCCAAAAATGAGAATACTGTGGAGAAATCAGGCCAAATTTTGCAGCAGGGCATGAATGTTTTAAACTGATCATCTACTAAACAGTATAGGTGAGGAACAGAATCCAAACTGCTTGAGGTACAGTGTGAAATCTCCACAGTCATGATTTTGTCCAGTGCAGGTGTTTCTAAAGCTTTCTTAAATCCAATCTCAGCACAAAAGTCTAGCAGAAGGTTTTAAAGAACTTCATGATTCCTTCTGCTGAGGATCTGTATGAAGATGCAGAGTTTATTTTCCAGCAGGACCTGACCCCTGCCCATGCCGCCAGAAGCACCAAAACCTGGTTGGATACCCATGCCATCACAGTGCCTGGAAGTTATGGAAGCCCAGATTTCCTTGTTGTCAGCTCTTCTTTGTTGTTGGGTCAGGTGCCCCTCATTTTCCTCTTGAGAATAACCCATGGATTCTCAATTGGGTTTAGGTCCGGCAAGTTGGCTGGCCAGTAAAGCACTGTGATGGCATGGGTATCAACGCAGGTTTTGGTGCTATTGGCAGCATGGGCAGGATCCAGGTCCTGCTAAAAGATGAAATCGACATCTCCAAACAGATCCTCAGCAGAAGGAATCATGAAGTCCTCTAAAACATTCTGCTAGACTGTTGCTCTGAGCTTGGATTTTAGAAAGCAGTTTAGCAACACCTGCAGCGGACATTGCCCCCCAAATCATGACTGTCAAAAATTTACACTGGACCTCAAGCAGTTTCGATTATATTCCTTTTACCCTGCAAAATTTGGACTGATTTTGGACTGTATTCTACTTTTTGGAATTCCTGTTTTCATGGGTTTTATGAGCGGGAAGCCCAAATTATGTAAAAATGAACAAATAAATAGTTGAAATTGTTTAAATTGTGGGCCCTGAATCTATAATCTATGAAAGTTTAAGCATGAAAGTTTACCCTTTTGAATGGAATTATGGAAATGAATAAACTTTTCTATGAAATTTGAATTTTTAGGAAAGGGTCTGTATATTTATGCTGCACTATATTCATGTTGCACTACGTTCATGTTAAATCAGCACAGTAGCACAGTGGTTAGCGCTCCCTAATCCATAGCATTGATCCAAAGACCTTCATGATGAAGGGTTTCTGAGGTACAACACCAATTATTTCCATAACATTAGTCAATCAGGGGGGCAATTAGTACCTCCAACGTGCCTGCCAGCATGTATTTGGAATGTGCGAGGAAACAAGCTTATTTCAAAGGGCAACTAAAGAAGTCGACACTGAAAAACAAATATAATAAACCCCACATATTGTTCTTGCACAGAAGCCTTAGGTGGTCGAGTGCTATAACGGACGAGGCAACACTCTTTAAATCCAGTTACAGTGAAGCTCAGCCACAAGAAAATCTGTTTCACTTACACCAGCAGATTCCCAGTTTGATTTATTCGGGCTCCACAGGACCTAATTTAACACTTGGGGGTCTTACTGGTACAATATAAGAGAAACTGCCGAAACTACCATCCATCAGAGAGAAAAGTCAGACTCCGCTGTTCCAGAACAGGCTTTGTGGAGCTGTGAGTCAGGGTTACTGTATCACTCCACATATACGGACATACGGACAACCAGTCTGATTTACTGATGCATCGCGTCACAGCACATGAGTGTAAACAATCCGAGGTTCAGAACTCGGAGGGGGAACTTTATGTTTAGGAAGGCAAAGCAAATCTGTAGCTAAATAAAGTGACCTGAAGTTCATCAGAGTTGCAGCCAAGTTGAGATATCCAGTCACTTTTTGAAAAAAGGAAATTAAAAAACTAATAAATCTGTTCATTATATCTTCCTCTGAATCCTATTTCAGGGTCATGGCAGGTGTGTGTGGGGTGGGGGGTCCCATCCAGGGGAGAACGTTTCATGCACTGAGCAGATACACCCAGGACAGGGTGTCAATCACTGGGTACACACTCACATATACACACACTATATAGGGGCAATTTAGAGCAACCAATATACCTTGAGTCCATGTTTTTTGGACTTTGGGAGGAAACTGGAAAACCTAGAACACAGGAAGAACATGGGAACTCCACATAGATTGGGATTTGTACCTGAATCCTCAGTGCTGAGAGGTGGACATGTTGACCACTAAGCCACCATGCCGCCTTAACTTTGCCTGTTTATCTCATGTGTTTTTTCTGTGTCCTTGGGTTAAGATCATTGTAGCATCATCATCATCATCATCATCATCATCGTCTTTGTGTATAATGATAATGGCATCTTATTAAGTTGTATTGGAAAAACCAACTTCTTGATCTTCTTATTTTTTATTCTCGCACAACAGTTTAACACATTTCTCGTCCCGCAGTTTATACATACAAAGTTGAAATTTGGCAGTATCGTAGCCATTTAGGTTGCTTGTTCTTTTTGGGGCAATATGGCGGACAGTTTTTGTGCCACGCCCCTTTTTCAGAGCTTTTTCTGTTCCCTACGAACCCATTAAAAATGTTTCATCAGCTTTTTCTTTAGAATTTCAAACAACTTTACACTTTTTGATTGCTTTTTTAAGTGTGTTTACAAAGATCCCCTTCTAGTTTTGTTTGCCTTTTCTTTTGGCTGTTCCCATAAGAGGGCCCCACAGCGAATCATTATTTCTGATTTTGCCCTCCTCCATCACCCCAACCAGCATATCCTCCCACAGTGCCACCATAAACCCCATTTATAACATGACATCACTGACTCAGACGTCTCCCGGTGTATAATTATATCTCATTATCTTACATCTCATCATTCAAGACCCCAACTGTGTGCCTGTCTAAAACTGGGATTTCAAGCCTTCACCTTATGGTTAGTGGTCTGGTACTTGAACTATTAAGCCTCCACCAGCCAGCATCTGATCTGAAAGTAAAGCTCAGCCGCCGATACAATGGAACCTCAGTTTGCATGCGATTCATGAAACAGTGGAATAAATGCCCACAGTCACAGATGGTTGCTTGAAATCCTTGCCGTTTCTTTCTGTACTTGTGTAACACAGCGATACAGTTAGCTCTCCATGCTGTCACTTTCTAAATTTGGCCAGCAGGAGTAGCAGCAGGCGCTGAAGTGTGTGGTATGATTAGGGAAGTGTGCTGTATATTTTCAACAGGGTGATGGAATTCTCTCGAGAAAGGTGAAGGAGGTGCAAAGGGGATGCGAAGGTGAGTGATTGGAGTAGGGAAGTTCCAAGCCACGCTGACAGGATGACACGGACACATCGCACTTGCATTTTATACTCTATTTGTGCCGGGACACTTCAGTGGTTTTATAAATAGGCAATTATTTCAGGCAGGAGTTTCGGCCCTGACAGCTGCATTGACTTTGCCGGCTGCATTAATAAGTATGTGCATAAATCGCAACGCTGTCTGAGCCGTGCGTTTTCATACCTGGTAATGGCTTCAGGCTCAGCCCAGCTTTACCGGAGGCACAGGACTCGAGGAATAATAGCAGTCTGAGAAGAAGATGTGTTCAAGAGCGCTGATGGGCTGAGTATGTTAAGTATGTATGTCAGGCTTAAAGAGGGACAGATTAGGAAAGAACTGGATCGCCAGCCCACAAATTTTGAATTGAGACAGCGCAGGGAGGTTTTTGTGGGATGCCTATAGCTGAATACATAAAATAATGATTCCTTTGTTATTTGAACTCCAGTCGTTGATTCATTTTTGATCAGGGCCATGCATTACAGACACAATATATATCATCTCATTATCTTAGGCCTTATTCTCTACTAGGGTTGCAGGGGGAAGTCTCTCATACCCATCCAGGGAGAATGTTTTAGGAGCTGGGCAGATACATGGACAGGATGCCAATTCATCACAGTCACACACACAGACATACACACACTATTTAGATGGGGCGATTTAGAGTAGCCAATTCACCTTGAATTCATATTTTCAGACACAGGGAGAACATGGAAACTCCAGTCATATTGGGATTCGAATGTTGAGGGATGGGCGTGTGGACCACTACACCATGTCACCATATGGCCAAAAGTATTTTATCTCTTTATCTTCATTATCTCATATTATGCCCATTAGAGGAGAACATTTTGGGCACTAGGCAGACACACCCAGGACAGGGCGCCAATCCATCGCTAGGCACACACTCACACACACACACTATATGGAGGCATTTTAGATGGGGCAATTTAGAACAGCCAATTCACCTGAGAATCCAATTGAGAGACATGGGGAGAACATGGAAACGCCACCCAGATTGGGATTCGAACCTGGATCCCCAGCACTGAGAGGCGGACGTGCGGGCCACTACATATGGCCAAATCTCATTTCATTATCTTCCACTTAATCCTATACTTGGGTCGTGAAGGAGTTCCTTATGCCCATCTGAGGAGAACGTTTCGGGCGCTAGGCAGATACACCCAGGACAGGATGCCAATCCATGGCTAGGCATTCACACACAAAGACACACACTATATGGGGGCATTTTAGATGGGGCAATTTAAAGCAGCCAATTCACCTTAAATCTTTGTTTTTGTACTGTGGGAGAAAACCTACGCAGACATGGGCAGAACATGGAAACTCCACCCAGATTGGGATTCGAACCTGGATCCCCAGCACTGAAGACGGATGTGCGGACCACTACACCACTATGCCATCATATGGCCAAATGTCCTATATGTCATTTTATTATCTTCTGCTTAATCCTCTACTAGGGTCATGGGGTGGGGTTCCTTATGCCAATCTGAGGTAGCAGGGGGAAGTCTCTCATGCTCATCCAGGGAGAATGTTTTAGGAGCTGGACAGATACATGGACAGGATGCCAATTCATCACAGTCACACACCCAGACATAAACATATACAGAAATAATGTTTTGGGTGCCAATCCATTGCGGGCACACACATCCTCACACAGACGAACACACTATATAGGGACAATTTAGAGCAGCCATGTTTTTGGACTGTGAGAGGAAATCAGAGAACCCGGATAAAACCCACGCGGACACGGCCAGAAAATTGCGACCACACAAATCGGGATTCAAACTTGGGACTCCAGCACTGAGAGGCAGATGTGCGGACCACTACACCACCGTATACTATCTAATGTGCCCCACTACTGCCCTCATTCTTCAAAAAACAATGTTAACAATCTTTGGAGCTCGGAAATAGTCCACAAGTCTCCTGTGTTCATATCCTAGTGAGTGGCGCATGTGTGTCCAATTTACCATTTTATTCTCACTTAGCGTTCTCGAGCTCTGCTGGTTCCGTCTCAAATGTTCAGCTCTACTTCTTTCCACACTGACGGGCTATAAGCAGGCACTGGTGTGTCGGGGAGTTGAATCGAATGCTGCTGGCTTTCCCCATGCACCTCTTGTAAATATTCTCTGTGAGTGTGGAGGCAGTTTTGGTGATTTGCTGGATGGTTTTCAGCACCCTCTCCAGGGCCTTATGTTTAGCAGGGTAGCTGCCATGACAGACTGGGATGCAGCCAATTAGAATGTGCTCCACTTCAGACCCACAGACGGTGCAGAGGGGCTGTCTAGGTGAGTTGACGCTACAGAGCCTTGGAACCCCGTGCAGGCTGTGGAACTTCTTTTTGATTATGTGACATGTTGAGTGACCAGTTGTCATCCTAAACTTTCTGAACCCCAGAGAAACAAGATGCTGCTCTGCCTCCGCACCACCATCCCTTCAATGGTCGGTAGTGCATGCACTTTGATACCCCGTCATAGCCAATGATTCTTCTTAGATTTGCTGATATTGTTGGAACACCAGTCTCATTAGGAAACATCTTACTTATGAAAGAGTCAGTTATCATTGTGTTGTGTTACAGTCAAGAGTGTACAATGTGTAAAACCATGTAGAATAAAAGCCGAGTCCAGGAATCTTGAGATTCGTCGTTTGCTCGTTTAAACTAATAAAGCTCCCGCTTGCTTCCTGCGAGGATGTCATCCTCTAAAAATCAGCACAAGCACCCAATGTGCACTGCTGAAGAAATACGGGCCTCGTATTGCAGCAGAAAACCTTCCAATCTAAGCCTAATTAGGGTTGTGGAAGGTACTGGAGCCTATCCAAGCACTCTTAGGGAAGAGGGAAGATGGAGAGATACCCTGGCTGCTCATTTATCACAGAGTATATATGAAAGACAAATACATTCACGCCTGAGGTTATTTATTACCTGCAGTTCAGCTGACATGACATCAGACATGAGAACCCGTACAGAACATCTGGAGAATCTTTTCGGGCGCTAGGAAGATACACCCAGGACAGGGCGCCAATTTATCACTGGACACACACTAACACACTATATAGGGCAATTTTGAGCAATCAATTCACATTGGA
>JAOUQT010015048.1:0-12014 GCA_025769995.1 Xyliphius kryptos | reverse complement strand
AATTGCATTTTGTGTTTACTTGTGTTGTCTTTGACTACTATTTAAATTGGTTTGATGTTCCGAAACACTTAAGTGTAACAAACGTGCAAAAGAAAAGAAAAAATAGGAAATGAGGAAGGCAAACACTTTTTCATACCACTGTATGATATATTTATCTGAAATTCCCGACCTAAACAACCAATGGTTTTATAAAGGAAACTATCAAAGGTTCCCAAACATTTGTATACCACTGTATAATTACACTGCAGCTTTTATATGGTACTGATTATGACCTTTAATGACTATTACCGAGAGCATGAAAAAAGTAAGTGAATGAATCCAAAAGAACTTCCATTCTCACACAAATTGCGTGTGTCCAGTTGCTTTCCTACATTACGTCAATCTCTTTGGTTCACTAAAGAATGTGTATTTATGTCATATTTGGTGCTTTGTCATTTACAAAAGTTGTAAGAGTATTAAATCATAGCAGTGGACATTTTATTAAATTAATGGCTTACTCTTTTGATAAGCAATTAATTGGTTTGGCTTTTGATTTTTTATTTTTTTTTCTTTGTTTTTATTTTATCTGTGACTGAAATTAATTTGCAGGAAATGGTCAACTGATTAATTGCTAAAGTTTAGTTGCAGGCTATGTTTTGAGTTCATTTGCATATCCATATTTTTACATTTGTTTCTAATGTGTGTCTGTCTGCATGCACATTTCAGCCATTTTGTGTGGAAAACCCTGACTCTCCCAGTGACGGTGCTTATGAAGGCCTGGCTAATAAGAAGTCTGAACGTATGGGCAATAATAAAAAAGAGAGTGTGTGTCAGGTTAGTGCTTAATATTTTCTAATAACACGTATAATGGGTGTGGTTGCTGTGTATTTAAACAAGGCCTGTTTTCAGGTGTGTGAAAAGATGAGCGAGGACTTGGTAATATGCGAGGGTCAGTGTTGTGGTACATTTCATAGAGAATGTGCAGGCTTGGATGAATCCTCCGACAAGGTGCTCTGCACAGCCTGCCGTACAGGTGAAAAATCCAGATTGACAATCTTTTTTTGTGAGCAGAGGTTTTATTAAATCCAGTAGTTTCTTTCAGTTCATACTCTACATTTCTCGATCAGGAGTGCATGCTTGTTTCACTTGTAAGAAGTCTGAGGGAGAGGTGAAGCGCTGCAGCGTCCAGCACTGTGGACGATTCTATCACGAGGCATGTTTACGGTTGAACGCTCTGACTGTGTTTGATAACCGAGGATTCCGTTGTCCACTACACACATGCCTCAGTTGTCACTGCAGTGGCCGAGCCACTGTAAAAGCCACCAAAGGTACTGTATTCACATATACCTGTTGCAAACATCCTCAATGCTCAAGATGGAGATGGATTAATGCTTTATTTTCTTGTGCTTAAGGCAAGATGCTGCGCTGTCTTCGCTGCCCAGTTGCATATCATGCAGGGGACCTGTGTGTAGCAGCGGGAAGCGAGATGTTATGCTCCACTAACATTATCTGTACCAACCACTTTAACCCCAGGAAAGGCTGCAGACAGCATACACATGTTAATGTCAGCTGGTGCTTCATGTGCTCTAATGGTGAGTAATTGTTAAGTTAATAAATGCAGTATTTGTTTAATACCTGTTACAAAATCACCTACATGTCTCCACATTGCACGACAAGGCCAGCGTTTTACCTTTTCATATTTTTTTAACCTTTTTATCATTTTTTTTTACCTTATTTAACATGAATTACATTAAACCAATTTTAATCTTGACAATATTTGCAAGAATAATAATTTTGACAGTATTGCCTCCAGTAGTAAGATTACTGTAACAATTATAGGCCTGCTAGTGTGCAAACAGACTAACTCAGTACTCTCAGCTTTGACCACTTCTCCTCCTTCTCCTGCCCTTATTCTTTTATATATAATATTACTTCACATGAAACTGCATTTTTTTTCAATGGTATTCAAATTCTTGCGTCAGGTATCTGTTACTATCAGTCGCATATTTCGGAAAAAAATGTCATCGACAAAACTGTTACTCTCAAACTTTGCAACATAGCTGTAACATTCTTTGGCAACATTTGGTTACCTTGGGCCTGTGCTATCTGTTGTTCTTAATCACAAAGCATACAGTTTGCTCAACAATACGCTGTCATATGTGAATTTATCTGGTGTTTATGGTGCTTTGGCAGAAATAGGACTGGCAATGTTACTGGGGAAGGGTTTGATTATGCTTCGCTGTGGGTCGGCTAGTAAAATAATATTTGTGGAGAAACCTGATTAAATTAGTTGTTTTTTTTTAAACAAATTGAAATGGTTAAATATCAGTGTTTACAAAAGTTTAGTTTGCTTGGTCGGAACCACAAATATTTGGTGTATTCGTATGAAATTAATTAAATGCAGAAATTAGATTGGACCAATTAGGTTAAATTAATGCAAACTTGAAAAGTCCTCATCAATTATCAAAATTGTGTTGTAGAACTCTAAACATCTTTTTTTTTTTTTTTTTTTACTAAATTTAAAAGTATATTCAGCTCTATACTGACATGCTTATAATTAGTATTAAATCATGAGTTTCATGCTGTTTAACAACTTAAATTTACTGACTGCTGCTGCCATGTGTAACACTTAATTAATGTGTATTTGCTTAATGGTTTTCTGATATAGGTGGCAGACTCCTGTGCTGTGAATCATGCCCTGCTGCATTTCACCCAGACTGTCTGAATATCACCATGCCTGATGGCAGCTGGTTCTGTCACGACTGCCGCGCCGGCAAGAAGCCCAAATACAGAGATGTCATCTGGGTTAAACTTGGCAACTACAGGCAAGTTCTTGTATTAATGAATTACTGCAGTATGATCTGTAGTTGAATAAGAATTTGACATATTTGAGCAGAATATATATTTTTTTATTTTTCCACGTTTCTTGGAACTAATAATGTATTCTGACTGTCCAGGTGGTGGCCAGCCGAGATCCGTCACCCTCGAAACATCCCTACAAACATTCAGCACCTGCGCCATGAGATTGGCGAGTTTCCAGTTTACTTTTTTGGCTCAAAGGACTATTATTGGACCCACCAGGGTCGGGTCTTTCCTTACATGGAAGGAGATCGAGCAAGTAGGCATCAGAGAACTAGCATTGGAAAGGTTTTTAGGAATGGTATGTTTTGTGCATTGTTTTTGGCACTTCTTGATTTATTTAATTAAACCATGGTGTTAACAGCTTCATGAATTCTTCTTTTTTATATATATCTGTCTTGGATTTAGCTATGCTGGAGGCTGAGGCTCGCTTTAACCAGATTAAGCTGGAAAGAGAAGCTAAAGAGGCTCAGGAAAACAACAGAAAACCTCCTCCTTACAAATTTATTAAGGTATTGACTTTTTGATTAGGACTTGACGATTAGTTTCTTGTTCACCTGAAAATGTTTTTTGAAAGTTGACTTTTGAGTTCTGTAATCATGGCTATACCCAAAAGAGTAAAATAATAGAAAGCATTAAGCTTTTTGGTAATAAAATATAAATTTTATTTTTGTATTAAATAATGTTGAAATGCATATTTATCAGAACATTTGTGCTGTGTATTTTAGAATATCAAAGGTAAACGATTTTTTTTTCACAGATCAACAAACCATTTGGTCATGTGCAGATATACACTGCTGATATCTCGGAGATCCCAAAGTGCAACTGCAAACCAACTGGTGAGCGACCCTGCAGCTTTGAATCGGAGTGTCTGAACCGCATGCTTCTGTACGAGTGCCATCCTCAGGTGTGTCCTGCAGGAGCACGTTGCATGAACCAGGACTTCACCAAACGCCTTTATCCTGAGACCAAAATCATCCGCACAGCAGGAAAAGGCTGGGGCCTAATTTCCCTCAGAGACATCAAAAAGGTAAGTTGTGCTGATTGGTTAAATGAGATTTCACAAGATTCTAAAGCATTTTTTTTTAATAATGTAGAGTTTCACACATGAAAATAATATAATTTTAACATTTTGTTTAGAGAGGACAGTAAAACGAGCATTTATAGATTTTATTTTTTTAATGTATTCTTTATTAGTCAGCAAAAAACATGAAATTGAACATTTTACAGAAAAGAGGTCAAGCTGTAAAATGATGTGTAAATAATTTACTGTAAACCATATGATAAATGCTTATTTAGAAAAGTTTGCCATAAAAAGATTGATTTGTCTATGGGCAGCTGTAAAACTGAGCAGCAAACTAGTATTTGAAGCTGTTGTCTTTGGGTTGTCATGAAGTCATTCCGGCAGGATCTTTCAGTTTTATGTATTAATTATGCTGTGCTTCACTGAATGATGGACAAAGTTCCTCATTTGTACACTACTGCAACATTATGGAGGTGGCAGAGTGATTAGTTGGGCTGGAATATTAAATAGTAAGTAAGCAGGTCCATATTTGATCCCAGAGAGTGTCAGAATGACCTCTAAACAAGTTTTTTGAGTTTCCAACTGAAAATTGTCTGCCATGGTAAAAGGGAGAATTTTTTTATTATTAAAACAGGCTCATTTGATTATTCAAAAATTATGTGCTGCATATATCATGGCACTCAGTTCTACATGCATGTTAAGATGTCTGTGATGTTGTGCTTTTACATCAGGGTGAGTTCGTGAATGAGTATGTGGGAGAGCTGATCGACGAGGAGGAATGCAGAGCCAGAATCAAATATGCCCAGGAAAATGACATCACTCACTTCTACATGCTTACCATAGACAAGGTACATTGTACAGTAAATGTTTACTGCATTTACAGTATGTGCAGAATTATTAGGCAAGTTGTATTTGAGAGGATTCTGTTTATTTTTATCATACTATTATCATTTAGTTGTTTATCACACAACTTTGTTCTCAATCAACCCAGAAGACTCATAAATAGCAAAACTTATTATTGGAAGTTGGATTGTTTTTTTTTTTTTTGGAGATTTGGCTATCTTAGGAGAATATATGTTATTTCTGCACAATAATAGATACCTGAACAATTAGGCAACTTAATAAAAACCAAATATATATCCATCTTACTTGTTTTTCACCAAGTGCACCAATAAAACAACACAAAATTTAGAAATAAACATTTCTGATATTCAAAAGCAAATCAGTGACCAATATAGCCCCCTTTCTTGCAATGACACTCAAAAGCCTCCCATCCATAGATTCTGTCAGGTGCTTGATCTGTTTACGATCAACATTGTGTGCAGCAGCCACCACAGCCTTCCAGACACTGTTCAAAAAGGTGTACTGTTTTCCCTCCCTGTAGATCTCACATTTTATGAGGGACCACGTGTCCTCTATAGGGTTTAGATCAGGTGAACAAGGGAGCAATGCTATTATTTTTTTTTTTTTCATTTAGACCTTTACTGGCCGGCCACACTGTGGAGTATTTGGATGCATGTAATGGAGCGTTGTCCTGCATGAAAATCAGGTTTTTCTTGAACAATACCGACTTCTTCCTGTACCACTGCTTGAAGAAGGTGTCTTACAGAAACAGGCAGTAGTTCTGGGATTTAAGCTTCACTCCATCCTCAACCCAAAAAGGTCCCACAAGTTCATCTTTGATACCAGCCCATACCAGTACCCCACCTCCACCTTGCTGGCGTCGGAGTGGAGCTCTCTGCCCTTTACTGATCCAGACTCAGGCCATCCATCTGGCCCATCAAGAGTCACTCCCATTTAATCAGTCCTTTAAACCTTTGAAAAATCAGTCTTAAGATATTTCTTTGCTCAGTCTTGATGTTTTATCTTCTGTTTCTTGTTCAAAGGTGGTCAATGTTCAGCCTTCCTTACCCTGGCCATGTCCCTGAGTATTACGCACCTTAGGCTTTTTGATACTACAGTGATGGTGCAGGTCTTAAATATGGAAAAACTGGTGGCAAATGGCATCTTGGCAGCTACACGCTTGATTTTCCTCAATTCATGGGCAGTTATTTTGCGCCTTTTTTTCCCCAACATGCTTTTTGCGACCCTGTTGGCTATTTACCATGAAATGCTTAAAGACTGCTGCATCCCTCTGTATAACATCGCACAAATCTCTTCTGACTTATTTTGCCAAAGGGAAGGAAGTTGCCTAATATTTAAGCACACCTTAGATAGGGTGTTGATGTCATTAGACCACACCCCTCCTCATTACAGAGATGCACATCACCTTATTTACATAATTTATAGTTGGCTTCCAAGCCTATACAGCTTGGAGTAGAACAACAAAAAGGATGATGTGATCAAAATACTCATTTGCCTAATAATTCTGCACACAGTGTATTTGGACCCAGATAATGGAACATATAAAATTTATTGGGAGAGAGTTTTGTCATCGTATTTATAATTATACCTCAATTTCTATGTAGTAAAATGGATTAAAAAAAATAATAATTTAAGGATGTGATCTAAATGGTCTATAAAATTCTGTTCATAGTTATTTTAAATCTAGGATGAGTCATATTTAGCCGCCTCTCAATTTTAAGAACTAAGTTGCCGTAGATAATAACTGTTTGGCTGTAGTCTGCAGATTTTTTTTCGATAAGTTGGAAAGGAAAATCTTGTTGTATACTACAGTAGTTACAGACTTGTCTTTTTTGCCTTCTGATCAAGGTTTAGACCAGTATATTAAACTGATATTGGTAGCCTGACATGAGCTGGAAGTGTATTCTGATCACTGACTCAAATCTGATCTTTGAATGTGCTGTAGAACTAGGGAAATATCACGCACCTGTTCTACGGGCTTTCCTCTCAGGTGCCGTGTGTACAGGTCTTTAATTTTTTTCCTTTCCATGCTTAGTGACAGTTTTTGGTAAATATCATCTCTGTAGATCCAAATTAGCTGAAGTAGTGTACATTAACCATGGATGTGCAAGCAGCGCAAAAAATCACTGAATAATCCTCTATCTAGTGCACATTAAAACAAAAAAATGTTCTCATTCTTAATGAGAGTGTGAATTACTTTGTTTTTGCTCTTCTTCCACTGGGACAGTCTGCAGTGGCTGATCAGAGTGCAGAAGAGCTAGAGGATCAGTATTTCATTGGGAGAGTCGAGTGACAGTCAGCTGTGGCTCTACAGTACTAAATACTACATGCTATCTGTGATTTTTTCTACATGTTGAGTATTAGCACTTCCTCAGTCAATAGCTAGCTCCAGCATGTGACCGTGTTTGTGCGTGTATGTGTCTAGGACCGGATCATCGACGCAGGTCCTAAAGGAAACTTCTCTCGCTTCATGAACCACAGCTGCCAACCCAACTGCGAGACTCAGAAGTGGACTGTGAATGGAGATACGCGTGTGGGTCTGTTTGCGGTGTGTGACATTCCAGCGGGTAAGCTCTACGTACACTATGCACAGGTGATCGTTCTACCAAGCCTTTTTTCCCCAACTTTTTTGGTGTCTTGTTGATATTGTTAAATCATTTTGCAGAATTTCTTTTAGTTACAGTCCAGTTACCATTTTTAACTACAGTTACATTAGAATGTCACAGTGCCACAGACATTTGTCTGATAGTATGAGATTATAAATGCTTATAATAGAATTTTCCAAACAAGGTACAACTATTGATGTACATGTTTTAAAATATCATCACAGAGCATCTAGATATTCTGTTAACCAGGACTGTCAAAGTCAAACTCAGCACAGGTCTGTTTGGAGGATAATAAAACTACATTTTAAGTAAAACATGAAAAGCTGCCAAATGTAAAGCATGAGAGTGGATCATTTGTGCTTTGATGTTTTAATGCAGTTAGCACAGTTAACATTACACTAGTTGTGTAAAAAAAACTCCATGGAATACCAAACAATTCTGGAAGTGAAGATCAGATATACTTTTACAAGAGTATTATGATCATAATAAAGCATGAAACTTTATGAAGCATACGAGAAGACCAAGAATGTCACAGAGCCACAATTCCAACTTCTAAGAAATGAAAGACTTAAGTCAAGTTGCTGAGTGTCAACACTATATTACAGATTAGTGATTTAAACATATGCTTTTAAAAAAACATGAGGCTATTTGAATTTACTGACAGTGATATTTTAAGATTAAGTATGGCTTAAGTGCCTTTTTATGAGACAGTCAGGTGTCCACATCACTTTGGTTCTGTAGGTTCCCCCTGTAAACATGTACTTTTTTTAACAATTCAGTGTTTTAAAGAGCAGTTCTTGTACACTGATCAATTCCATGAGATATTAAACTTTGTATCATTTAAAGACTCTTTGATCTGTGCATTCTAGGTACAGAACTGACATTTAACTATAATCTGGACTGTCTGGGGAATGAGAAGACTGTATGTCGATGTGATGCACCCAACTGTAGTGGCTTCCTAGGAGACAGACCCAAGGTGAGCTACATCTGCTGCATCTCAGTGGTTAGCAAATTGGTTTGTTATGAATGTTCTTCCAGTACAGCTGAAACAGATTAAGATAAGTCACTGAACTGTGTCACAGATCGCCACTCCAGCGGAGCCCAAAGCCAAGGCGAAGCTCCAAAAGAAAAAGTCGAAGCGGCGGCGAGCTCGGAGTGATGGAAAGAAGGAGTCGGAGGACGATTGTTTCCGTTGTGGGGATGGAGGCGAGCTAGTGCTTTGTGACCGCAAAGCCTGCACTAAAGCATATCATCTGTCCTGTCTGGATCGAACCAAGAGGCCCTTTGGTAAAAACCCCTTCCTTTATGTAAAACCAACAGATCCGCTTTCATTTAAACTCTCTGCAGTGTATTATATTCACTGTACCAGTCAAACATTTTTGGAAACACTACCTTTTTGCCTCATTCATTGTCTATTTTATCAATATCACTATAAAGCTGGAGTTTGTACTTCTACAATCATAGACTGTAGTTCATCTGTTTGTGGACTACAGTACAGTTCTGTGTTGGTCCCCTTTCCTCTGTTCACGGGAAGGGGGTGTTATTAGGCACAACACTCAAGCGGCATGACGTTACACCTTTCCTGTGGTTTATTTATTATGATGCACACCCTCGAGTGCTTTTATTACCAACACACTATAATAAAAAAAAGGTTTGATTTATTAATGCGTTTACTGAATGCAAAATCGTTAATAAACTCTTCTTCTGCGACATAATCAAGTCAGTTTTTTAAAATGAACTCTGACTGCAATTAAAATATTTCCGATTTCTTTAACAATCAAATACTGACATTTAGTGTTCAAATTACAGAACACAGTTCATGAAAAACTTGGGGGAAAATTATATTTGCATTTCTCCGAATGTGAAGCTGTCAAAGGTCTTGGTTACTATAATGTCAAGGTTAGACACACGGCGTAGCCGATTAGATTTAACAACCACACTCCCACCCCCCACTGCATCAGTGTTACTGCAGAACTGACCATAAACAATACCACACCCAAATTATACCTGTTCTGTGATAGTCCTGACCAATAAAGAACCACCAGAGGGCTGATAAAAAAGAAAACCGATGCACTACAGTCTGAACTTGTAAAACTATAACATCCACTTATATCATCAATGGAGTAAGAAGGGGTGTGTTCAAACTTTAAAATTTTCACTCCTGTAGCCTTCATTCTCAGAAAAGTGAAAGCTGTTTAGGCTGCAAAAGGAAAATAAGATGTTGTAAAAGCTCACACAGTAGTTTTTTTGGTTGTCGTGACTGTGCTTCTCTGTTGCAGGTCGGTGGGACTGCCCCTGGCACCACTGTGACGTGTGCGGCAAGCCATCCGACGCCTTCTGCCAGCTGTGCCCCAACTCTTTTTGTAAGGCTCATGTGGAGGGAGCACTGAAGCCCCACCCAGTCAGCGGTCAGCTGTGCTGTCAGGAGCACGACGATGTTGACGCACAGCGCTCTGCTTTACCTGCCCAGGACTGCAGCCTCACCACTAAACCTGCCAAGCGCCGTCGCACCAGCAGCACATCCAAGAGCACGGGCAACCACGCACCTAAGAAACGCCCCAAAACGCAGAGTAAACAAGCAGAGGAGGTGTAGCGCAGTGGAGCACATGCTGCCTCTGCCCCCCTTTTTGGCCTTTAATTTACCCAGGATTCAGTGGTACTGCTGTCATGACTGTTCTCCCAAACTGCAAGCACTGTGTGAGATCAGGGAAGTACATGAACACTGTAGAGCTCCACTGAGCGTCCACATCAGGTCCAGCTCACACACACGCTCTCACTCACTTTCTCCCTCTCACAATCTCTTTTTCACTCTTTCTCACATTGTTTCTCTCTCATGAGAGAGCACTTCTCACCAAACAGCCTCATTACTACGCAGCATTACAGAGGCCAGACTTGAATCCTTTCTACATCGCTTTCCATTTTTACGATAGAAGTTTCTTTTAACAGTAGATATGTATATGGAAATGTATATGAAATACCAAAATTATAATACTGGAATTAATGATAGAAACAGATTGCCAGTGAGAGTAGTCTGTGTATGTTTTGTTTAATGTAAGACACTATGGGTAGCCCTTGAATACATTTTGTTTTTATAGCCAATAGAACACAATTAACTTTAGAGCAGCACATTTCTTTTCCGTAGCTCATTTTTTTTGAGTTTATGTAACCTGCTAGATTGTTAAACGAGTCACCTACCAAGTTAAATCTACCTATTTCAGAGTTTAAAAACGCCACCGGAAGTTCAGACAGGGCGCATTTTGTGAAGTTCCAGTGAAATAAAGGTTTTTAATTGTTCGTCGTTTTCTAATTGCTGCTGATCTGATCGTTTCCTGTTAAAATGAAGAGCTGCACAATAATGCATCATTTCAGCTTCATCATAATCACATCATGTGTGAGTGCAGTATCAGTTACAGACTTTAGTACAGAGTTAAAACGGTCTGTAATCTGGGTCCCATATCGACCCCCTCCACCTATTCATAGATATATCCCTTCTGTTCTGTTCTTTGCAGAGGACCAATTTAAACAGACTTACTGATTACTAAATGATCCCGAAAGGGGTGTGTAGTGAAAACACTGATGCACCCTAAATGATACAATACAAATAGCAGATTTTTGAAAAAAACTCGTCATGCATCTTAAATTAAAATTACATCACCTCTAAAATGTCATTTGAAGCTTCTGAGCGTCAAGTTTAACAGACTTCTCCTGCATGCCTGTCCTGTCCGATACTGAATCTGCACTGCATTGGGCTCCGGCTTTAATCAATAGATCCGTTTCTTTACTTCCCAGCACCAAAGAATGACAACATGGAATGTTTTTCTATTGATGCTCTTTCTCGATCATGGAAAAGTAAAAACCAGTTTATAAAACAGTTTTAACTCACAAATAAAATCATTTTCTATTTAATCAAACTTATTTAACAGACAAAAATAGTTAAACATAAATGAGTTTGGAAATTAATGCATGTAACATTTTTAGTAAAGCGGTAAGGCATTTGAAGCATGCATTATTTCAAAATAAATCGAGGTGATTTATTGCTTTTATGAGACAAACATGCTATGATTTTAAAAAACAAGGTTTGATTTGTAAATGTGCTTTCAAAACAAATGCTTAATGCTGATCGGGAATCGACTCATAGTTTTTTCATAAATAGTATGCATGTGATTTAAATATATTTAAACGTTTGTAAAACGGTCAGAGGTCGGCATCATAGTTTAATAATTTAATGACTAGATATTCTCCTTTACTAAGCTACATTATAAAAACCCATAGTTCCGGTTATTAAATCTGATTGGTCGAGCCGTTTGTCCGTCAATTACCTTATTGACAATAACCTCCTGACTGCTTCACATTCGTATCAATGCGTGACGCAGTACAATTTTCGTGTCTTTTATAAACTGCGTTCTGTAATTTGGACACTAGATGGCAGTACTTGATCGTTAAAAAACCGGATAAAGAGGTGAATGGGAAAGCAGTGTAACAGTACTCTGCTTTGTGTCGTGCCAACACCACCTCTTTCCCGTGATTTATTCACAGTAATGCCGCCCTCTCGTGCCTTATTGCTGTATTACAGTGCCTTATATTAGAACGACAGCTCAGTCTCCAGGGGCCTCATGTATGAAAGTTGCGTACGCACAGAAACCTTGCGTACGCTATATTCCACGCTCACGGTCAGATGTACT
>JAOUQT010015038.1:0-12015 GCA_025769995.1 Xyliphius kryptos | reverse complement strand
TTCCTTTCCCAATTTATAGGGTAGCACCCCTCACCTGCAGAGGGCGCACACTCAAAAACAAAAAATAAATAAATAAAATGAAAATATAAGTAAATAAATTAATTTCACCAATATATCAAAAACGTATTTGTGGCTCCTACAGTCGTATTAGGACAGGACCAAGAATAGCCTGTATGGACATCAAGACATAGACTGGTTTATCAGGTGCTGGCCTTCTACAAGCAACACGATACAGAAAAACTGCAGATGCAGACAACTTGACTTCTCAGCGCAGCCAACCATCGCAAAATGATAATGGCATATGACCAGACAGAAGACAGACTGAGCAAGTTCGAATTAACGATCACGTTAGTCCCTATAGACAGAGCTTTGTTATTTAGAGAGATCAGTGCTGTTGTCTCTTTTTCACACATCCAGATCTAGAATCAGGATTAAAAAATACAGATTTAAATTTTTTAAAATAAAATAATTAGGGCCCTGGGGGCAAAGCCGTCTCTACTTTTTGAGGTGCCTGAGGTCATTTAACATCTGCAAGACAATGCGTATGATTCTGTGGTGGCGAGTGCTATCCTTTATGCTGGGGCAGCTGGCTGAAGGTGGCAGATGCCAATAGACTAAACAAACTGATCCGTAAGGACAGTGATGATGTGGTTGTGAAGCTGGACTCGCTGTTGGCATTGACAGAGGAGGATGCTGTCTAAGTTAAAGGTCATTATGGACAACATGTCCCACCCGATGTACCACACTGGTAAAATACAGGAGCATGTCCAGTCAAAGACTCATTCCATCCAAAAGCGCCACAGGTGGTCTTTCCTATCTGTGGCTACCAAACTCTAAAACTTCCCACTTTATGTGAAACAAAAATGTACAGGGGTTGGACAATGAAACTGAAACACCTGTCATTTGAGTGTGGGAGGGTTCATGGCTAAGTTGGAGCAGCCTGATGGCCAATCTTCATTAATTGCACATTGCACCAGTAAGAGCAGAGTGTGAAGGTTTAATTAGCAGACTAAGAGCACAGTTTTCTTAAAAATCTTGCAATGCACACAACATTATAGGTGACATATCAGAGTTCAAAAGATTGGTTTGAGGAACATGAGAGTGAAGTTGAACATCTCCCAAGGTCTGCACACTCACCAGATCTAAATATCACTGAGCCACTTTGAGGTGTTTTGGAGGAGCGAGTCAGGAAATGTTTTCCTCCACCAGCATTACGCCGTGACCTGGCCACTGCCCTGCAAAAAGAATGGCTTAAAATCCCGCTGACCACTGTGCAGGAATTGTATATGTCATTTCCAAGACGAATTGAAAAGGAGGCTCTACGCCATAATAATAAATCATTGTGGTCTAAAACCAGGTGTTTTAGTTTCATTGTCCAACCCCTATATATGTGCAATGGCAATTATATTGTTTTAATATGTGCAATAAAAAAATGTCCAATCACACATATCATATAGTTCTATCATAAATCGTGCAATAAATGGCAAAGTGGTAAGCATGTCCGCCTCTTAGTGCTGGAGTTTTCATGTTCTCCCTGTGTCAGTGTGGGTTTTCTCCGGGTTCTCCCACAGTGAATCCCACACATGGATCAAAGTGAATTGGCTGCACTAAATTGCTCCATCTAAATAACTCCAGTGTGTGTGTGTGTGTGTGTGTGTGTGTGTGTGTGTGTGTGCAATTGATCGGCACCACAGCACCCAAAACCTTCTCCTTTGGATGGGTATGGGGAACCCCAGCAACCCTAGTAGAGGATTGAGAGGAAGATAATAAGATGAATTTATTTGATTATTTGAAGAGTACAATTATAGATTTTGAGTCTTTTTTAAAAGTCAACCTTTTAAAACATTACTTGTATTTTGAAGCAACACTTCAACCACAGCTGACTTCACATTAGAACGCGTACGGTTTAGCTGCATTTTGATTGGACTATATTTTGTCCAATGAGAGAGTTTCTTCATGTCGATGTGAGGTTTGCCGCTAACGCTAGCAGATGCTGTAGTTAGCAGTGCAGCTTTTGGTTAAAAACTGTTAGTTTATTGAGTTAAAATGAGCTCGATTGGGACCGGGGTAAGTGCATGAACCATCTATTTGTATCATTTCCATTAATACACTTTAAACTTGTAATACGTTTATCATCAGTAGATTAACGTCTCGTGGTGCTTCGCATTGCTGACAATCAGTTCCTGAGTCACCGAGCTAATACCGTACAAAATAATTGACCAGAGTCCTTAAATATTAGTATTAGTCTTGTTTTTAAATGCGAAAGATTTATTAAAATGAATTTATATACCACCAGATATTATTTATTTTCACTTTTCCCTCTGCTGAGTCACTGCTTGCCGACAATGAACGGCTACATTTACAGGTCTCGACCGCTGACTTTTAGGCTGTGTCTCAAATATCACAGTTTTACTAACTAGTCTGGCTGGTTAGCACGTTGATCCAATTGGCAGTATTTGTTTTGAGACCTATGTAGTACACAACGGGATGATTGAGACGCTCATGTCGCGTCATGTAGCTAAACTGGCTAACAAAAGTGAAAGTAATCTTTCGCCGTTTGGTAAAGTAATCCGTTTTTGCCCACTATTTTTACCCACACAAAGGGAAATTAATTAAAGATAATTGGCTTTTTATTAAAACGAATTTAGTCTGAAACAAAACCCTGACAGTTAACCGATTAAAAAATCTCTAATTTTTTTTTTACAAAGTTTAAAAGTGCGAATTGCAACATGTAATACACATTGAACATGAAAAGCCTTGAGGGGAAACTTTTTTGCATTTAGAATTCTCAATATCTTAAGGTTCTGGGAGAGTTTGGGCCACTTTTCCAAATAACAGTATTTGCGATGTCTGTAGTGTAAAGTACATGCGTCAAGTTTAAGTTTGTAATGCAATCATTACTATTGTAGCTTAATTTTATAGTGTGAAGATGTAACAATATTGGTTTTTTTCCCCTCTACAATCTAGTATGATTTGTCTGCCTCCACCTTTTCACCTGATGGCAGGGTTTTCCAAGTTGAATATGCCATGAAGGCAGTGGAAAATAGCAGGTAAGTAATAAATATGATCGTTATCACATGTGCAGGATCTGGCAATAATACTCATTCTTGGATGCATACTTACATAATAGATTGTTATGTAGGTAACAATAATTTTGCAGCTGCAGGCCTTTTGAGGTTTCTATTATCTTATACCACCATTTAATAGCCTAAATGTTAGGATTTAGCATTAATCACAATTATCTTAGCATTAGCCACTTGTGTATTACCAGTTATATGCGCAAAACTGCTTCGTGTACATCAGGTTAGATGAATTGTGTTGGTAAGTTGCAGGCTTCAACTGAGGTTTAACGTTCCCAGTTGGACTAAGGTCTCTGGTTTTGACACTTATTACTTTTCTGTTAAACCACTCCTGTGTGTTTTAGAAGTTTCTCCCAATAAAAACATCTGTACAACAGGGGGGAGAGGTAGCTCAGTGGTTAGGGTGTTGGATTATCAATCAGAAGGTTGGGGGTTCAAATCCCAGGTCCACTGATGTTACCAATGTGAGTCCTTGAGCAAGACCCTTAACCCTCATTGCTCCAGGGTCCTGTTTCAACCCTGCGTTCTGACTCCAACAAAGTTGGGATACTTGTAAATCGCTTTGGATAAAAGCGTCTGCTAAATAACTAAATGTAACATGAAATTTCCCGGACCATGCTGTGACTGAAAAATGTATTACTAGTGTGATTCATTTAAGTTAGGCCAAAGAGTGACCTTCCATTTGGTGAGAACCGCATGCCCACTTTAAATGTGATTTAAGATTATTTATTAAGCAGCCCAGTTCTATGATTTTAACAACTTTATCACATAGAAAAATATTAGCATATTTGTTGCAACATCTTTAGTGTTGTCTTTGGTACCTATGTGTTTTTCTGTTTTTAGCGATGTGGTTTGTGTGTTGCACAATTTTAAATAAAAAAAAAATGTTTAGAAATTTTTTTTTGTCTGCATGACTAAGTATTCCAGTTTGAATATTCTGTAAGGTATGATTTTTTTTTATATGGTACACTGTAATAGAGCTTAAACATCAATAGGCAGCAAGTTATATCATATTACTTGCCTCTAGGAGTACCATGGAGCAGTATTCAGTGTGCATCTGTTAATAGCTGAGGGGCTTCATTGCCCTTGGAGTAAAAACAAAAACGTTTTAATAAAGTTAAATTTTTGTTTACTTTGACATTTTTGCAGTAGTGAATGTTTTTTAAGTCTGAAACCAAAAAAATCAAGATAAGGAAACAGTAGTAATTAAAACTCCATTGTATTTGTTTTTCAAACAAGCAAGTTTGTGAGGATTGAGGTTATATTGAATAGATTTTGCAGATTTATATTTGTGTGCTCTTAAAAATGTGTGAATACATTAATTTAGTTTGGTGAAAATGAAAAGCTCAAAAATCGCATCCTGGCAGAACTTCAGACAAGCCAGAACGCCAATAGAAATCAAGGTTCTGTTCACCAAGTGTCAAACTAAATTTTATTTAAATTAATTCAAAATGTTTATCATATCTCTGTGAAAATAGAAGTGCTTTAAATTCATCACTGTAGCACTCTGGCAGTGTTGTGGTGACGAAAGAGACAGAAATGAAAAAGAGGTCTGTGTCTGGAATTTAGATGTTTTTAGCTTTCTGTAGTTCAGTATTTAGTTTGCTTTATTTGTTTCTCTCCTATCTCTTACAAACATCCTAAAATAATTTCTAAATCGTGATGGAACAGAAAAATAGAATTGTTATTGGTGTATAATATTTGAATTATGCCAAATATAACCAGACTAACTATTTTAACCAATTAAATTACTGCATCAGGCACTAAAGTGCATACACTTAAATAAAATGTAACAGATCAGAAGCCTGCGGGTGTTGATCATAAAAACCTACTGAAAAGCAGAGATGAGATAGAATTTAATAATAAATTTTAACAATCAATTTTAATGAATGGACTCTGACAGATTTATTTTGGCAAAACACTGCCTAATTAATGTCCTTTGAAAAGAAAAAAAATCAATAACAAATTTTACCAGTTAAAGCAGCCATATGAGATGCAAATCTAAAACTAATGTTAGTATACAGAACCCCATCATTATATACATTATAAAATTATGTATTATATGTAAACTCTTGAAAACAGAATAAGCCACAGACATATAGAAAGATCCCAGTTGCATTTATAGACATTTCCTCAACATCTCAAAAATATTATCCACGACAGTAAACCTTGCTTTCCCTTTTTAAACCCTGGCTTGTTTTTTTTCTGCTTTTTTGCTTGATTTTGCAGCACAGCTATTGGAATCCGCTGTAAGGATGGAGTAGTTTTTGGTGTTGAGAAATTGGTGTTGTCCAAACTTTATGAAGAGGGTTCCAACAAGCGCATTTTCAACATCGATCGTCATGTTGGCATGGTAAGGATTTTCAGGTTTGTTTACCTTGTTGCATCAAAATGTAACTTTTTACCATGCTGCTGTCATCAGGTGAGGACAACAAAATAATGCAAAAAGTTGATATCACATTTTCAATATAAGTTCATCTACCAAACGATGCTCCGTAAACCGAACGAACACATTTGGTAAAAAAAAAAAAAAAAAAAGACTTTATCAATATACAAGATTTACGTTTAAACCAAAAAAAAAAACAAATTTTAAGTAGCACAAGTTATTGTGGAGTCCTCAAAATGTTGTGTGTTTAAGGTAATAACAATTGGATTTATATACATTTAAAAATCTCACTATTGACATTAAATTATTGAGAAAAAAATATGTATATATTAATACCTATGTTATTTGTGCTCAGTGGTTAGGGTGTTGGACTATCAATCTGAAGGTGGTGTGTTCAAATCCCAGGTCCACTGAAGTTACCAATGTGGGTCCTTGAGAAAAACCCTTAACCCTCATTGATCCAGGGTGCTGTATCATCCCTGTGGTCTGACCCCGGCCAAGTTGGGATCATTGAAAGTCGCTTTGGATAAAAGCGTATGCTAAATGACCAAATGTAATGTATGTAAATCTCACTCTATGCTGATACACGGAACCAGGTGCAGTTACTATGGAGAACTAAATCTGTTTTTGCACCCCATAATTTATGGCAAGAATGTGTACCCCCCCCCCCAATTTACACATATAAACTTCTTGAAAAAATAAAGGGAACACTAAAATAACACATCCTAGATCTCAATGAATAAAATGTTTCAGTTGACAGAGGAATTAACAAAATAACATAAAAATGATCAAAATGTAAATCAAAATTATTGTCTCATGGAGATCTGGATTTGGAAACATACTCAAAATCAAAGTGGAATATCAAAAGACAGGCTGATCCAACTTCAGTGGAAATTCCTCAAGTTAAAATGAGGCTCAGTAGTGTGCGTGGCCTACAACGCCTGGGCATGCTCCTGATGAGGCGGCGGATGTTCTCTCTTACGGCTCTCTCCATGTCTTCTGTTATCTGCTCCATGCTCTGGACACTGTGCTGACAGACACAGCAAACCTTCTTGCCACAGCTCGCATTGATGTGCAATTTTTTTTGATGAAGCACAGAAAGCCTTTTGATAATGGCTACATGCAAACACTTTTATTCAAAGATGAGAACAATGCTCCTGATGTCCGATGTTCGACTGGGAGCAAGAACAGTGGTAAGGAGAGTGTCTGGTGTCTTAACAGAAAAGGTGATCATATGTACAAACATGAGACAAATCTCATGGTTTGTTCTGAAATGTATTCCAAAATATAACAGGTGTGATTTTGAACAAGATGCTGCAAGTGTGCTGTTCCATACAAAAGAGATGTGAGACTTCAGAATTTCAAATAGTAAAACAGATTACTACAAATAGATCATAAGTTTAAACATATTTGTTTTCTTCCATGGTAAATATTTAATACTTATTGTAATAATCTTTAACAGTTATCAAAATGTGATCAAACGTATAAATATTTATTATTAATAATACAATTATAAATAAAAATGATGAATTCATAACAAAGACATAACAAAAAACTAAATAAAAATAAAAATCATATATTCTATATGCATTATATAAACATTAAAGTTGAGCCATGCACATTTGTTATTCAGGTTGTTTGTATCAAACGTGTTACACGTGTTAATCAGTTTCAAAAAGAAAACTCATTCAGCTTTATATAAGTTTGATCCAGCCTTCTTCTTAAGCTGGCTAATGTAGGGGGGGAAGGGGTCAATGAAAGCTTTTTTAAACAGATTTAATGTAAAATGTGTTTGGAAGCAGTAGCTGAATTCATGTATAAGGGACCCCCCCCAATACTACAACTAGTCACATTTATGGTTGTGAGTGAATAGCAGGATGTGGGTTTTTTTCAGTGCTGCTGATACTTCATGCATGGTGTTAATAACCTGTGAAAATTGAGTTTGATGTTTTTATTCTCCAGGCTGTTGCAGGGCTCCTTGCGGATGCCAGATCACTTGCTGAGGTAGCGAGAGAGGAGGCATCCAACTTCCGCTCAAATTATGGCCATGACATCCCTCTGAAGGTATGACAAATTTAATGATCACTGGAAATGTTTAATTATTAATGTGAATTTTGTTTTTTTTTTCTGGCTTTTCAAACAGCATTTGTCTGACAGAGTTGCGATGTATGTCCATGCCTACACGTTATACAGTGCTGTTCGTCCATTCGGATGCAGGTAGGCCTCCTAAATAAGAACTGTAGAGATGAATGTATATAGTCTTATGTAATGTGTATTTGGACACCTATTTTAAATATAATTAACCGTAAGAGTTGGTCACACTGCAGTCTGTTTTCTTTAGCAAGTTTTTTATGATGCTTAAACTGAACTGAACTAACTCTTAATTTTAAAGGCAAACATACCAAAGTGTCTTGTGATTAAAATAGTATTAGCTCTATTAAAAATTCTAAGCTTTTTTTATTCTTACAAAAGGAACCAGATTTTTTTCCATTATAATTAAATAAGTTTTAGACTGGTGACCTATTTTAATTCAGCCGTCTCTATAGATTTTTCATTAGGCATGTTAAAGATCAGGGCGTTACAGTCGATTGTCATTTCCTGTTATATTTGATTGCTGAGGATTGTTTGGAAGTGTGGTGTAACTCCTGGTTGTCTTGAAATTCTTTGTAATAACCATCAATGAAATATTTTTCAATCTTCTGTAACTAGTTTCATCCTTGGATCTTACAATGAAGATGATGGTTCTCAGCTGTACATGGTGGACCCTTCAGGAATTTCTTATGTATGAAGTTTCATTAACAGTATTAATATTAACATGCTTTTCGTTTGCATACAAAACTGTGTGTTAATTTTATTAACTCTTTGGTTTTAGGGTTACTGGGGATGTGCAATTGGAAAAGCCAAGCAAGCAGCAAAAACAGAAATTGAGAAACTGCAGGTGGGTGTTGTCCTGTTTGTGTAACGGTTTAAGTATGTTTAGTTCAAAGTGAAAATAGGGTTTGGTTTTAGTTTGTAGTTTTATAGTTGAATTTAACTTCTGTTTTTTTTTTTTTTTTATTAACAGATGAAAGATATGACTTGCAGAGAGCTGGTAAAGGAGGTTGCAAAAATGTAAGTAATGTAAGAAATGTGCCTCATACAGTAGGATATGCATCAGTGCTCAACACCTGTCCAGAGTGTCCATACTGGTCCTCCTGATTTTTAAAAAATTTAAATTATAGGCATAATACAATGACACCATAAGATCACACCACCATACAAAGGCTTTATGTAGTTGCATATAAAAAGCTGTATAAAGAACAGAATGGAGACAGAAAACAAGCTGAAACTGCAAGGGTTGCGGTGATTTGTATTTATTCAACGTTTTTGCAATGAAACTAGTTTTTATTGTTTAATTTTGTCACACGACTTGATCCTGTCAGGGTTTAGCTTATTCAGGATAGATTTGGATATCAGATGCCATGCTGTTAGCTTATGGTGCCAGCTTGTTATTCTCTGCTGCTGTTACTTGTAAGTTATATTTAAAAAGTTTATATATGTTGCATATAAATTTGTCGAACAGCAATTAATGTACAGATATTTGTACATTAAAAAGTGCATGCCACATATGACAGCATTTTTTTTGGGATCAACTTATGTGAATCAGATATCAGTCCACCTTCCCTGATGATCATTTGGAAGCCTGTTTAAGAATTGGCATCAACAGTTACTTTTCAGACTTCTCCCACCTGCCTAACATCATTCAGTGCAAATCATCAGAATAATATTTTTTTATTGAATTACATAAAAAAGGGTGTCGCGGGTTGGAAAGGATGAGGTCCGGAGACAGGAGTTTAACACACGGAACTGGCTTTATTTAGTGACCCAACATGACTACATAGGGAATCCTGAACATTTACAGTTCTTGTGGTAGCCGTGCTGGGTTCTCCGTCCCACCAGCTCCCTGGTTGGTCTCTCTCCCCACGATGTGAGATTGTGCAGCTTATATGGTGGCACACAGTCGTGAGGCAAAGCCGCTTCAGGTGCGCTAATCAATCCTGATCAGCACCGCGGCTCCGCCACTCCCCCCAACGCCACCGCGTCACAAAGGGTATGTGCATAGAATGATGAATGATGATTCGTGGTAGCTCGCGATGACCTGAAAAAAGTAGATCTCAGGTCAGAAAAGTGTGTCCTACAGTCTGTAATTGTAAAACTACAAAGTCCTTGTATGTGGTGCAATGTTTAAGGCATAAGGTGACCAGAAATTTTTTTCTTCTTCTTACAGCATCTACATTGTACACGATGAAGTGAAAGACAAGGCATTTGAGCTGGAACTCAGCTGGGTTGGTGAAGGTAAGATTCAATTTAACAAATACTTAAATGGAAATTAATATAAATATGTATATATATATATATATAATTTGTGTGTACTAATATATAAACTATTTTAGTCACAAAAGGAAGACATGAGCTTGTACCTAAAGATATCAAAGAGGAAGCAGAGAAATATGCAAAAGTAAGGTCCTCTTTGTTAAGCGGTGGCTCTGGTATGATTGCACACAATTTCTGACTTGTTTTTGTTTATTTCTGAAGGATTCACTGGAGGAGGAGGATGACTCTGATGAGGACAACATGTGAACCACCAAACATGCTTTTCACTTTATTCAGTGTGTCTAAGTCTTGTGGTACCACTGCTTTGTAGATTTGTGTTCTCCTTCCCCTCATTGTGAGGCATGATAGTATTAATAGATTTTATTTTTAATGTCATGAATCCTCTCTACTGTTTTGTTTCATCCAGACAGTTTGCTTTGGTTGTAGTTTAAGGCCATTACTGATGCTGCACGTGTCTGCTGCAGGCTGTGCAGTGGTGTATATTCATACATTCCTCTCTGAGGCTCTAACACAAACACGGCTCGTAAATAAACCCGATCTGGCTGCCAGAGCACAGAAAACCAAAATTAAGCAGGGCAGTGGTACCACGGGACTGAAAGATATTCATTAATACTGTATTTGTAATGCAGCTAAAGTCTTTTTTTTAACCAATAACAAACAAACAAAAAACAATAAAACCTGGTTAAATTCATCTGTTTTTTGCAGTTTTGTATCAAACATGTTCATCTGCATATACCATCCTGATATCATTGTGGAAGTACTCTATCTTCAGTCATGGCTGACACTTGGGTACCTTTCTAGGCCAATTTACAATCATTCTCATCTTTAGAGATTCATAGTATGGGGTAGGTTTTTAAGTATTTTCTGATTATAGATATAGATATATTTACTTTATTGATCCAAAAGAAAAATTCAGGGCAACCAGTAACTGTCCTGTATTGCACAAGGTAAATTAAACCACGAAAGTGGAAATACACTATACAAACTAAATATGGGATACAAGAAGAAATAAATGTGAAACAATAAACCAGAACACAATAATACAATCAGGGGCAATTGGTATCTAGTCTTTAAAATGTTGGAGACAACCAGTAGTACTTGGTGAGATCCCACTTGGACACATGAAGGGCCAAAGAGTAGGAAGTGACTAGGTGAAAATGACTAGAAGGTGTGAATACACAGTATGTAACTCAGTGAACAAGACAAATTTGGTGTTTAGTGCATAAAAGAGGATGTCTGGCATTTGTCTGGGATACGTTAACTGGGTGGAGGTTGATTGCTTGTTTATTTGCACAACTGACCTTCCATTCTCTCATTTGTAGATCTATTTACCTTTACACAAGGTGTTGGCTATGATGTCTCTAAACCACTAATTATTCCTGCTTTCTTTAGAAAACATAACCTCCCCCCTAGACCGGGTTACGTGTAAAGATATACTGAAAAATTAAGACACTCCCTGTGAATACATTATCTGAGCGTCTCCAGTACGTTTCTTGTTGTTTGCATTGTGGTGGGATGTGGGTGTGGATCCCAGTTCCGCCACATAAAACGGTTCTCTCCACATAGTAAGAATCAGACTGATTCCATTAATACAGTACCACTTAAAAGTTTGGACACACCTCCATTTTGCTTAACTTATTGTCCTAGTTTATGTTTTACTTAAAGTAAAGACGGACTTTGTAGTTTTACAATTACAGACTGTAGTCCATCTGTTTGTGAACTGCAATACATACTGTGTGAATCCCCTTTACTCTATTATCTAATGGTCAGGACCACGATAGTAACACCACAGAGCAGGTATTATTTGGTCGGTGCATTATTGTCATTCTAGCAGTGACCCTAAGATGTTTAAATGAAACTACAGCAGCACTGCTGCACTAAAACCCCCTCACCACATCAGTGTCACTGCAGAACTGAAATAATGTACCACCCAAATTATACCTGTTCTAGATTCAAGATTCAAGTTTTATTGTCATATGCACAGCATAAACAGACATTTACACCGTACAATAAAATTCTAACTTTGCTGTCCCTTCGTTCACCCAAAAAAAAAAAAGTTACATTCAAGGAGGCTTTATTGTCATTTCCATCACATGTAGCATGTCACGAAAATGAAATTATGGCCCACGGACCCAGATTAACCCTATAAACTTTTTTAGACCTAAAAAAAAACCT
>JAOUQT010015031.1:0-12015 GCA_025769995.1 Xyliphius kryptos | reverse complement strand
GTGTGTGTGACTGTGTGAGTGAGTGTGTACCCAGCGATGGATTGGCACCCTGTCCTGGGTGTATCTGCCCAGCGCCCAAGATGATCTCCCCTGGATGGGCATGGGGAACCCCCCCTGCGACCCTCAAAAAGGAATAAGCGGAAGATAATAAATGAATAGATGTAGACTGTATGGGTAAGTGTTTTGTTGTATTTATTTAATAGTGAATAAACTCGACCTGCACAGTAAACATTAGATTTATTACAATTTATTTAATTACACTTTATTTGACTCTTTTTATGGAGTAACTGTTCTATTTACAGTAACTTGATCCCAACTGCTATAGTGTGAAAACCACCATATGAATAAAATACTAATTCTGTATCTAAATAATATGCAAATAATTTACTTGATGATTTACAAAAAAAGAAATAAAAATAAATTAATAAAAAACCTAATAGATTTAAGGCACCCAACCACAATTTCTCCCCAGGGGCTGTATACAATTTTGCCCACCGCCCATGTGTGCTCACTTCACTCAGTGGGTGTATATGTGTATATGTGTGTGTGTGTGTGTCGCACTGCACGGATGAGTTAACGTGGAGGACACACTCCTCCGTGTGTATGTACAGAAGACAAAATTAGACCACTTTATATCTTTGTCATGGGGAATTCTTAAGTATCGAATATAATCAAATCAATATCGGATCGAATCGTCACGAAGGCTCTGACTTAAACCCCTACTGTTGAGGTTGTGTAACAGAAGGCGGCGAGAACTTTGGGATCCGTGCATTGTACACCAGTGTCTCCCACGCGTGGGTGGTTCTAAAACCACTGAACCTCACACTCTGCATTTCAAAATAACTTGCCTTGAAGAAATGAAAACTCAGCATCAAGTTCCAGCATGAAGCAACCTGCCCATCTGTGTTCTTTACCAGAAGAACAATCCCAGCACTCTGGTTGCAGTTAAACAACAGAAAACAATACACAGGGACCTTAATCATGATGCATGAAGTTGAGGTTCTGCACTCTGTGATGCACAGTGCAGAAGAACTCAGGTCCAGCATCCAACTTGCACATGACGTTCCAGCAGAACACAACACACTCGACCTGCACAAGACCAACTCGTTTACATTCTTATAACAGTTGATTGTATTGCAATTTATTTTCCTCTTTTTATGGAGTATTTGTTCTATTTACAGAGCTTTGTTCACGACTGCTTTTGTTTAATACACATTGTGTGAATATTGTACTGTTTTCGTATCTCAATCAAAAGCAAATTAATTTCTTGTTGTTTCATTCGAAACTTGTGTAGAATCCTATTTCAATCAAATGGAATTGTATAGTGGAAAATTGTAAGTATCGAAAATAATCGAATCGTTGGCTTAAAGAATCGATATCGAATTGAAAGTGATGCAGAACTATTGGTCAAAGCATCGGATGCATAAGAACTCGGGTCCAGCATCCAACTTGCAATGACGTTCCAGCAAAACACAACACACTTTCATCACTGAGGTCAGGAATCTGAGGAATTTTCAGCAGCTGAAATGAAAGCGCGTGCAGTTCTTACCTCCAAAGTTCGAAACCAGATCCGATGTAGAACCAGAGTCCTGAGATCGGACCTTAAACGAGCTCAAACGGCGTCGAAAAGTTCTCCTAGTGTCATTTCCTGTGGTCTTAATGTCCTCTGGTTGTTCTGCAGGATCAGTCAGCTGGGGACACAGCTGGAGTTTGTACATCTGTATGGAGCGTTTCTACACACTCCTCACTCTGCAGCCCTCTCTCCGCTTCTCCGTTTCGCCTCTGCAATGTCGCTGCACTTCCTCGTTTCGCCCGCAGGCGCCGCCAAAGCTATAGAGAAAGGTTGCCAGGTTCAATGAATCTCACCCATTTTGCCTGCACAGAACACTTGAAGGAGAACAGACTGTTAGACTTACTCTGTCCAGCATCGTGCCAACAGTGCCAGGCGCTTCCGGTGAGCCTGGTAGTTGCGTGGTTAGGGTTTGGAGTTCTTAATCAGAAGGTTGGTGGCTCAAGGGACTACAATTAAGTAGAATCTACAGATATTATTCTGCAGGAATTTAATGCATACATTTACAGGGGTTGGACAATGAAATTGAAACACCTGTCATTTTTGTGTGGAAGGGTTCATGGCTAAATTGGAGCAGCCTGGTGGCCAATCTTCATTAATTGCACATTGCACCAATAAGAGCAGAGTGTGACGATTTAATTAGCAGGGTAAGAGCACAGTTTTGCTCCAAATATTGCAATGTACACAACATTATGGGTGCAAAGTTTAAAAGATTGCTTTTAAATCTTAGACTCACCAGATCTAAATATTATTCAGCCACTTTGGGGGGGTTTGGAGGAGCGAGTCAGGAAATATTTTCTTCCACCAGCCTCACGTAGTGACCTGGCCACTATCCTGCAAGAAGAATGGCTTAAAATCCCTCTGACCACTGTGCAGGATTTGTAGGTCATTCCCAAGATGAATTGACGCTGTATTGGCCACCAAAGAAGGCCCTACACCATATGAATAAATTATTGTGGTCTACTAAAACCAGGTGTTTCCGTTTCACTGACCAACCCCTGTATGATGCATATAATCTGTCTTTTTTATGCTATGGTGTGCTGGACTAACACTAAACAAACGGCTCTCCATCATGGATGGTGGTCACCCACTGCTTACTACCATTATGGACCAAAGGAGCAAGTTCAGTGGCAGACTACTACGATCACAGAGTTGCGCCAATGACACACTCCAGAGGTCTTTTGTACCAGGAGCCATCAGGCTTTTTAACTCTACTGGTGGGGCTGGTAGAAGGACAAATACATTACATAGGGACTTAGGATTTTGGCACCACAGTCACTTTATAGCATTTACTATACGTACTTACATATATTCATATGAGTACTTTGCACATTATACATAATTTTTTCATTCTAACAGTGGCTGGCCGTGCATTTTACTCCTGAGTCTTCAATAATGATCCATCTGAATGAATCCAACTATTTTCTTGCTATAAAAACATCTTATCAGGCAGAAATGCACAGCACATAATGTGCAAAGAACAGCCTTTACATATGAGCCTGTGAAATACCGTCTTCAGTCCCCATTCATACCCCCACCCTGTTATAATCTTGTAGCCAAACATAAAAATCACCAACAATAATCTGATAAATTTCCAATATTATTTAGGAAAATCACTGTCACCACAAACATGGATTAAAACCTGATCATTTGTACACAACATGCATTCCCGGTTTTTAATTAGTTCCATGAAGAAATCCTTTTTTATTGCCTTTTAAGCTGATGATGAAAGTGGTTGAAAATGTCAGCTCATCAAATGTACCCAATTAGAGGGCATGAACACACTGGCACAAGCCAGCCTTTCAGAAGGCTCAAAATCACTGATTCAAAAACTGATTGGTTGAAGCAACAGAGGTCACTGATTTAAGGCTACTGGGGCCATAACTTTGCAGGCGGGAAGGCAGAAATCTTAAAAAGATGGCAACCAATGATGCTGAAATGTGATTGGCTAAATGCTTTAATAAGGAAATTCATGTCTGCACATGTGCATCAAAGGGAAACTATGAAAGGAAGCAGACAGCATTTGGAATGAATAAATAAGTACTCATGGACTTAAAATAATTAACATCAGTCTGTGATCCATATGTTTGTAGACTTTCAGAGAAGGATGTGAAGGCCTGCCACTGCATTCTAATAAGCTTAATTGCATTTTTATCTTACTCTTTGTACTATACTATTATTACTATTTTAGTATTGTGCACTATTGTGTTTTTTTGCTGGTTGCTGAATTTATCAAGTCATGAAAGGGTTGCCATAGTAACCAGACATAACAATAGAACAGACAAAGAAGCATCTGAGTTCAGTATTAGTTCCACAAGCAGTGAAATATCTTGTCCAACCCATTTGCTGTTAATTACAGAGAAATTCAGAAGGGCCTTTATTAGACGCACTGATTTACCTTCAGCTACACAAACCATGTGATCCTGACATCTGTGCCACACACTGCCATCGCTGAAATTGTAAGATTAGTTAAATTATTTCTGAGTATTAATAGGTCAGTAATATCAGAAGCACATCAGAGAAAAATGACAGTCTGCTTTTAGAACCACACGACACATACTCTGTGCAAAGAAACACATGGACGAGAAATCCGTGCTGCCTGGGGGTATTAGTCTGGATTTAATGTCAATCAGATCAGATTGAAAAAGCAGGCACCCGGGTGCAGCAGTGATACGAGCCTGGGGATAACAGTACAGAACCAGCAGACAGTTCTGAACCATGAAACTATAGAGCAGGTTAAATGTTGATCCCTCAATGTGTGATGCCAACTGTAAAACATGAAGGAGGAGGAGGCCTGATGGTCTGGAGATGTGTTGCTGGATCCACAGCTCAATGCAACACACACTGCTGTCAGGCCAACCCCCACTTACAAAAACAGTCACACTTGCAACCTTGATGTTTGAGTACATGTATATACAAGAGATTACGCCAAAAGTGAGTAAGAAAAAATAAAAGAAACTGAATCAATAAAAACAAAAAAAAAACAGGATTTTATGCTATTCAATGCAATAGTTTAACCATTCATCCATTATTTCTCTACTGGGGTTGCGGTGGGGTTCCCAATGTCCATCCAGGGGCGCTGGGCAGATACACCCAGGACAGGGTGCCAATCTATTGCTGGGTACACACTCCCACATCCACATACAAACTACATGGGGCAATTAAGAGCATTTAATTTAGCTGTACTGTGGAAGGAAACCGGAGAACCCGGAAAGAAGAGCCATGCAGACACAGGGAGAACCACCCAGAGCCGAATTCGAACCGGTAACCGGAAAATGGAATTTATTAGTGAATATCATGAAACCAGATTTAAGTGACTTTTCATGTACAAATTTCAACTTTAATAAAATACTCAGTCAGTTTTAAATAATCCTGTTTCTTTACAAAATACATAAAATTCCCTCTATATTTGGGTTTTCTTGTTATTATAATCGAATAATAGAGGTCATCTTTCATGAAGAGAGAGATTGTCAGCCCCTTTAGGATCCCTGAAGGGGTGAAGATGACCTCCATAATGTATGTGGAGGTTCTCAAACAGCACTTCCTGCCATGGTTCAAGAAGAAGAACCGTACATTCTGCAGCAAAATCATGTTCATGCTGATAATGCAGCGTCTCATGTTACAAAGAACACATCTGCATCTCTGGCTGCTATTGGCATAAAAGTGGACAAACTTATTGTGTGGCCCCGTGCTCCCCTGACCTCAACCCCAGTGAGAATCTCTGGTGCATCATCAAAAGGAGGGTCTCTGATGGCGGGAGGCAATTCACATCTAAGCAACAGCTCTGGGAGGGAATTCGGTCCTCATGCAAAACAACTGAAGCAGATAACAATTGATTTATTTTTTTTTAATAAATCAGGAACAGACGTGAAAAAAAAAATTCTCTTCTAAACTAAAGGAATGCAGGGTTCCTCTAAAAACACTAATGGATAAAGTTAAATGGTGACCTCTTTGATGGCAAAATGGCGCATGTTGTTAACACCACAAGATGATTTTACGGATGGTACAGTTAGACTCTATGAATCTTTGGAAGTCTGAGAATCTAATAAACGGCAGCTTGACACGATATCTGCCTTTCAGGAACATGTGGCCAGAAGTTACCTAACGTGTCTGAGAAAACTTTAACTGACATTTGTGGTTTTTGAAGCGTACATTTTTAACCAATAATTGAGAAAATTACAGCAACAATGAGTCTATAGAATTCAACGCAGAATCAGACAATAGTTGGCTCGGCCCTTATGGGTCATTTCTTGAAAACATGAATGACCTCTTCAAACATTAAACACTCCAGACAGCCCCGTCCCAACAGATGACTATGAGGGGAAAAATAAAAAAAAATTACAGAGTCGTCACTAATGAAAAGTCAGATGTTGTGGATGGACATTTATGCTCAAAAGTACTGAAATTGATTAAAATCTGCACTTGTCATAATCTAGCAGCACATTATAGGCATCATACAGAAGGATGTGTGAGGGATATGAAGTCCATCATTCCAGCCAATGATGCCACATGTTCGAATGAACCTGCCAGATTCTTTTGTATCATTTTAAAGATATAACAAAAACTACTTTAAAGTTTAAATGTGGTATATCGGGTTTTCTGAAATGTTTTGGAAAACAATGGCCTCTTAAAAATTTACGGCCGTTTTAGGCCCATCGTTTCCACCACAGACCAGCTTGTTACTAATGTGGTTAACAATTGTATAACAGCCTGCGTGAGACAGAATGGGTGGCTTGTTCAGCATTCAGAAGTTGAATACCCATGTGTCAAACCGAGCATACGGTGTGAAATAAATTTAGGATGTTTGTGTAGGCAGTGTTATAGTGTGTGATGTTAAATGCTTAGGAAATTTTAGAAGACAAACGGGTCTGTATTATGATGGGTGTTGATTAACAGATTTGTGTTAACTTAAGTACCCACACAATTTAGCAAAATCTTTGAATCACAATAACACAAATATATTTTGTAAAAAGAATTGTTCTTTAAAAACCAGCCACTTGTGCATAATCACATATATAATAGAGGTTTGTGTGAAAGCATTCAACCAATAAAGTGGTCAATTTATACAACATTTATTGAATATTTGTTAGAGAGATTTTGACTATGATCAATAGGTTTTTAACTAACAAATTACATTAAATTAATTTTTGGTCCAGTCATCTGACAAGTCAAATACATTGACAGACGTTTATTTTAATCTGTCTAACACTGATTCATGGAAGTAAAAATCATTTAAAAAATAAAAAAGTGTGAAGTTACAAACAGAGTGGCTCGCTAGTCAGGATGCATTCAAAAACTGATACGAAATTTCAAAAGAAACAGTTATAGTACGCTGTATTGATCTACAAATCTGGTTGATATGAGCAGGTATTCTAAGGAAGATGACAAAAGAAATTATGCTAACATGTATTGATGTTTAGCAAATACACATGGATTAATTTGTTAAAACAATTATTATGGTAGAGATGACAAACACATTCTCTTCCATACTAAAGAAGGGTAGGGTTCTTCTAAAAAAAGTAATAAATGATAAAGATTTTAACAAGCATTCCTAAACTTGTTAAAAACCATAACTGGTTTGCATGATAAAGTACAATTATCGAAAGTGCACGTGTGGGAATCGTGCTTGAAGAATATAAATGCATAATGGTTTCCATTTAAAGACTAGCTTTATACCACATTAAAGACAAAGCTTGGCTCATTTTAGGACACGAACAGTTAAGTTCTACTTTTTAAAGGCCTTCATTTGCATAGAAAAATGTTAAGAGGAAAATGTTTATGAAAAGTTTTTTCTTAACCATTTGTTACCCATTCAAAAAGTTTCTTTTTTTTTATTTAACATTTTAACAGGCATCTTCACCAAACAGGTAGGATCCAAATAGATTGGATGTCCCTAATAATGGATCTAATTTATGATAGCAAGGTTGTTGTGAATTTCATTAAAATCTTCACATGGTGAGTGTTAAGCCCAGTGGAATTGTCTATGTCACCAAATAAGGCCAGTCTGTTTTAGAAAACCTTTTTAAAACACAATTGATTAAAATCACTAACATTGGTACAGGTTTAGGAAAACTTTGAAAACAGGTTTGTGATATATTAGAATAAAATGGGGGTTTAACATGTGCTTATAAACATTGGGGTCTTAGGCCAACACTTTGGGAGGACATAACATTGGTTTATAAAAGAGGATGTTGGACAAAACTCTGGTAAACCTACTAGGAGGGGCTCTGGGGTAAGTACAACCCCCAGATGTCCAGTCTTAAAACTACAACTAGAGACCAGTTTAACCAGTTTTTGTTCTTTCCAAAAAACTTGAGCATGCAGTTTATAATCAACGGTCTACTCAATTAGAATGACCTCCAGGAGCCGCATCAGTTAGGCTTAATGGCAGGTCACTGCACAGAAACTGCACTTGTCACAGTTACAGTGGAACTTCAAGCTGCTAAGCAACCAAACACTCATTGTTCTGATTCTGGACCTTTTTGCAGCCTTTGACACAGTAAATCACAGCATTCTTCTGTCCACTTTCTCCGATATTGGAGTAGATGATAAAGTGATTTAGTGATAAAGTGATTTATTTTGCCTACTGTGCTTACACACAGAGGAATTTGTTCTCCACATTTAACCCATCCGTGCAGTGAAACACACACACAAATACACACACTGGTGAAGTGAGCACACGTGCCCGGAGCGGTGGGCAGCCTTATATACGGCGCCCGGGGAGCAATTGGGGTTAGGTGCCCTGCTCAAGGGCATTTCCGCCGTGTACTTGGTGTGACTGGGAATCGAACCGGCGACCTTCTTAAGGTCGAAAGGGTGGTTCCTTAACCACAAGTGTACGACTGCCCCGTAATCCAGACTTAAGTTTGGAGGGCCATTTGAATTTACCCTTCAAATATGTACGGGTGTAGTTGCTGGGGGGGGGGGGGGATGATGAATCAATCAAAAACAGTATGATGTTTGCGTACGGTGATGGTGGTACTCGTGGGTCGTGTAGGTCCGCCGTGAGCCCGTCTGTAGCCCTCGGTTTAATGCGATGTTAAAGACCTCTTATAGTCCGGCCCTCCTCAGGGGGCGCGCTGTCCATGGTGATTAGCCGCCACGCACCGACGCCTTCCCTCATTTATGATTCTCTTTATTAATTCGGAGTCGGCGCGCCACGGACTCCAGGCGGCGAAAAAGTAATGAGTCCGACGGCCAGGCAGAGACACAGTTTAGCCAACATCGGGTCGCGGGGGTTAATTGCTAGTTAGAAGCCGTGTCAGTCAGCGGCTCCGTCACCGCGCCGGGGATGGTGTAAGACTCCTGACTTGTATAGCTAGTATTCTATTACCACGGCAATTAGGATGGTGATTGTGATGTCACGTCACTCATCCCGGCGAATTCATGGTTCATACGGCGGCCTGGTGACCCGCCACGTATAATGGGCTCCTCTCATGCTCGGTGGCCTTTTGTGAGTAAATGAGAGGCGGCTCTAACAGCACGCCGTCATCCGGCTTCTCACACCCCATTATTTTCCTGTCAGAGAGCAGGGACAGCTGGAGGACGGGGAGATGAGGCAAGGAGTTAACAAAGCAGGTAAAAATGAGACACGACCATAATGAGGACTGGCAGCACTGAGACCACGTGGCGTTGTGCCCAAGCACCTTTTGAGAGCCCATAATACTGAGTAACTGATTAAATTAAATTCGTAGACACCGTTTTTTCTGCGTACAGTAGGATGGTGGCGACCCGCCGTTAATCTCACCCACAGAGACAAATGTCAGCAGATGTCAAAGTGAAGCGGTGGAGCGGTTTCCCCAGCGGCTGCCTGCGTCAGCTCCGTTCACATCACTCGGAAACGGACGTAGAGATAACGTACACAAACGGCGTCTTAAAAAAATATCTTAAAGCTTATTCTTGAGAGCGACAAAGGAAGTCAAAGGTTACACACTCCAAATACGGCTCCACAGTGGAGAACGACGGGAAAGTTGTTTGGTTTTGGAGTTTATATACATTATATTGGCAAAAGTATTCGCTCACATGCATTGACTCCTATGTGAGTTTAAGTGGCATCCCATTCCTAATCCATAGGGGTCAGTATGACGTCGGTCCATTCTTTGCACCTAGAACAGCTTCAACTCTTCTGGAAAGGCCATCCACAAAGTTTAGGAGTGTTTTTATGGAACTTTTGGGTCATTCTTCCAGAAGTGCGTTTGTGAGGTCACACACTGATGTTGGACGAGAAGGTCTGGCTCTCGGTCTCCGCTCTAATTCGTCCCAAAGATGTTCTATGGGGTTAAGGTCAGGACTCTGTGCAGGTCAGTCAGGTTCCTCCACAGCAGACTCTGTCCTCCATGTCTGTATGGACCTTGCTTTGTGCGCTGGTGCACCGTCATGAGGAAGAGGAAGGGGTCGTCTCCGAACTGTTCCTACAAAGTTGGGAGCATGGAATTGTCCAAAATGTCTTGGTATGCTGCAGCATTTAGAGTTCCTTTCACTGGAACTAAGGGGGCAAACCCAGCTCCTAAAGAACGACCCCACACCATAATCCCCCTCCACCAAACTTTACACTTGACACAATGCAGTCAGAGAAGTAGCGTTCTCCTGGCAACCACCAAAACCCAGACTCGTCCATCAGATTACCAGATGGAGAAACGTGATTCGTCACTCCAGAAAACGTGTCTCCACTGCTCTAGAGTCCAGTGGGGGCACTGCATCCGCCACTTTGTATTGTACTTGGTGATGTATGGCTTGGATGCAGCTGCTTGACCAGGAAACCCATTCCATGAAGCTCTTTGTGCAACGTTCTTGAGCTCATCTGAAGGCCACATGAAGTTTGGAGTTCAGTAGTGATCGACTCTGCAGAAAGGTGACGATCTCTTTGCACTATGCCTGACTCCACCCGTCAGTTTATGTGGCCTACCACTTGGTGGCCGACTTGCTGTCATTCCCAAACATTTCCATTTTCTTATAATGCAGCTGACTGTGGAATATTTAGGAGCGAGAAAATTTCCAGACTGGATTTGTTGCACAGGGACCGTCCTTTTACAGTTCCACACCGGAATTCACAAAACTCCTGAGAGCGAGACGTTCTTTGATTTTATTCCCCTGTGGTCATGGAAGGGATTGCAACACCTTATTCTGATCATTTGGATGGGTGAGAAAAAACTTTTTGTATATTTGTGTGTGTGTGTGTGTGTGTGTGTGTGTGTGTGTTGGGTGGAACTGATTAAGTAGCTGATTAGTGTAGTTATTTATAATAATACCTCATGTATGTAGAATTTTAATGACTTGGAATTTCTGCCCCTATCTTCTGACTACCATTCACCAAGTTTAGAACACCAAAGAAAAGGTGATATTAAAAGAGCAAGGCATTCAAACACTGTGCTGCTGGAACGGGGGAGGAAACCCAGGCCCTCCCTCAAAAGCATTCCATTTCCTGCCATTACACAGTTTCCCCTCCTCGCCGATCTGAAACCACTTTTGGTCAGTATGAATTTTCTTATCTTTCTTATGTCTTGCTGATACAGTCTGAACAGGGCATCTTTCATTCTGAGCTGGGTACACAGCCCTGTACGTGTATCCACCTCTGAGACGCACCATATACATCATCAAGGCCAATTTTTTAATCCAAGATATTCAGAAACTCTGGATCATGTGCTTGTCCAGCTCAGTACACAAACATGGCAACGTACGAACGCTAATCCCGGTGGTTCATGTCACAGTGGACAGAAGCATGGAAGCACTTTCGTATTAGGCTGTTATTAATGAGGCAGCACATGTGTGAGGACGGATTTGAGATTGTGCATCGTGGAAGTATGTGGGAGAGCTGGCGCAATTTTGTAGCAGCCACAACAGTAGCTCGCTTCCTGACTTTGTGTGTGTGAATATAATCAAGGAAAGGCACTCTGCAAGGAGACTTTGTAAATGTTCGGCTTTTTTGTAATCATTGACCCCCCCGGTGGTTCTTGCTGTCCTGCTAAAGATAGGTTCATGGTCGTGTGTTTTCTGCTGGATGTGCCTTTGCATGCTTGAATAATGTAATGAAGGCTCCAAACAGTGTTGTTATTTAATAGCCACTTAAAGGATTTTATCAAAATCTACCGTCCATCAAAAGTGAAACGAACCAGAGCCAGGTCTTCTTGACGGATTAATATTCCAACCAACTTTAAAATAAAAAAGCTAGCTGTAAAGCTGCAATGTGTAAACCAGTATAGAATGGAATGCAATGAAATGTACACTGCTCAAAAAATAGTGCGATCCCTTAAACAACCAAGCTGTCCAGTTAGTGTGCAACACTGATTGTTAATCAGTTTCACTTGCTGTTGTGTAAATGGAACAGACAACTGGTAGAAATGAGAGGCACTTAGCAAAACCCTCCTCCCCATAAAGGAGAGCTTCTGCAGGTGGTGACCACACCCCTTTTCTCTGTTCTCATCCTTTCTGCCTGATGTTTGGGTCAC
>JAOUQT010015021.1:0-22563 GCA_025769995.1 Xyliphius kryptos | reverse complement strand
CATTTTTTTGGTTAGTTACCTTCTATTTCCCCTTGTAATTAAATTTTGTGTAAAATAAAGCATTTTTAAAAGTAAAAAAACACACTCTCTCACTCTCAATTAATTCTTGGGTAAAATAAAGCGTTGTTTAAAGTCAAAGTCACACACTCTCACACACACACTCTATCACACACTCTCTATCACACACACACGCTCACTCTCTCTCCCTCACACACACATACACACACACACACTCTCTCTCTCTCTCTCTCTCTCTCTCTCTCTCTCTCTCTCTCTCTCATATATATAGTCTGTCCAGGCGACAGAGTTGCGGGAGGTAATCCCCCTTCGTGTGAGGAGGCGGCACGGAGGCGTGCAGTTTTTTTCCCCCCATGTTTAAACCCTTACAAGTCCTATAAAAAGCGCGAACTCGCGAGGAGCCGGAGGTAAAGAACCCAGATGGAGAGCGATGAGCGGATTCGGAAGATGCCGAGCGCGCACGACCTGCTGAAGGCGCTGAAGAGCGCGCAGGTGTGCCTGATGCTGCTGCCGCGCTTCCTGCTGGCCGCCGCGCTGCTGTGGCTGCTCGACTTTCTGTGCATCCGGCGGAAGGTGCTCCTAAAGATGCGCGAGCGCGAGGGCACGACTCCCGACGACCCGCCCGTCAGCGTGTCCGACTCGAACCGCATGTTCACGCTGGAGTCGCTGCGCGCCGTGTGGTACGGCCAGAAGCTGGACTTCTGCAAGACGGCGCACCTGGGACTGACTGCGCCCAACAGCGAGGTGGTGCCGCTCGTTGCGCACAAGCGCGCGCGCATCCTGGACTACGCGCGCGGTGCCAGGCCGCTCATTCTGAACTTCGGCAGCTGCTCGTGACCTCCGTTCATGACGCGGCTGGCGGCTTTCCGACGCGTCGCCGACCAGTACGCCGACATCGCCGACTCGCTGCTGGTGTACATTGAAGAGGCGCATCCGTCGGACGGCTGGGTGAGCACGGACGCGCCCTACCAGATCCCCCGCCACCGCTGCATCACGGACCGGCTGCGAGCCGCGCGGCTCATGAACGCCTCCGTGCCCGGCAGCGCGGTGGTCGCGGACACCATGGACAACTCGTCCAACACGGCGTACGGCGCGTATTTCGAGCGCCTATACATAGTCCAGGACAAGAAGGTGGTGTATCAGGGCGGCCGGGGACCCGAGGGGTACCGCATCTCCGAACTGAGGAACTGGCTCGAGCAATACCGTCACGATCTTCAAGAGGCAAGAACGGTGGTGGTTCATGTTTAAAATGCCATTCCAGATACCAGTCACTGTGCCATGTGTGCCATGACGAACTAAAACCCTGGATGCGGCTGTGACCCGGGGCAACGCTGCTCACGTTAAGTTGTCAAAAGCGCATCTGGAAAGTTTTCTTTTTCTCTGTGTGTGTGTGTGTGTGTGTGTGTGTGTGTGTGTGTGTGTGTGTGTGTGTGTGTCGTTCGGTGATGAAAACTGCATGATGAATGTTTTGTGTTACCATTTATTCATTAAAGCAACAAGGCACTCGAGGTTGTACATTATTGTGAATAAATCATGGGGAAGATGTGTTACAACTGAACAACCCTTTCCCTGATTTATTTACAATAATACACACCCTCCAGTGCCTTTTTGCTTTTATAAAACGGTTACAAACACACTATAATGAAAAAAAACAAGGTTTTGATTTATAAATGCATTTATTGAAAGCAATCAAAGGCAATGTATTATAGTATGGTTTTTAAAATATATGCTAATCACTGAGTAAAAGGTTTCCGATTTCTCCAAAACCAAATACTGCCATCTACTGGACAAATCACACAACACAGTTAATGAAAAACATAGACAAAATAATGTATTCCAGTAATAATTATCTTGAATCACACACATACAACACCAGGCAGCACAATCGTAAACCAGCATCGGAAAGCGGCGACTGTGATGTGCACATGGGTAGCACAAGTTGACTGGACACCAGTTTTTAACTACCTGGAAACCTGTTACTCAGCGATCGGATACTGCCATCTAGTGGCCAAATTACACAATGCAGTTTTTAAAAAAAACATCAGAAAAATAATGTGTTGTAAATCACGCACTGATACGAATGTGAAGCGGTCAAAGATGTGTGTTCATGTCAATGTCACGGCTGGACTGACAACTCAGCCAATCAGATTTTAACTTTAACTACCCGTTTTATAATTGTTGTTAAGTCATATTTTTGTTTGCATTCCCAACGCACTCATTTTCTATAGGACTACTTTAAATGTACCTGTTAATTACTCCCTTTTTGAATCCTGCGTTTGTATGTAAGTGTATGTCTGTGTGTGCGTGCGTGTTTGTTTGTGAGCCTGGCCATTACACTGTTTCATTGCACTCTGATGTTGCAATGAAGTTCGGTTTTTAAAAGGATTTGATCCAGAAGACCGGCACTGATGGATTTTAACACTAGAGTACTCCGTAACAGAAGAATGGCCTTAATGCTAATTATCACATTGTTTTATGAGTTGTGTATATTTTATGGAACAAATATTTTTGAATAAATAATAGAACATGATTTTCAAAGCGTTCCTTCTTATGGAGACGTATTTTATTTATAAATGTAATTGGAGCAAATTATCATTTAGCAAACATAATTTTTAGCACAAAAGTTACAGCCCAACCTTTCTCTTAATTTAAATTGAGCTGCATACATGCATATAGGTACCACTGGGTATATTCCATGTTTTAATTATTTTAGATAACAGATTATATACAAGTAAGATAAACATTTTGATGAGTAGTTACTATTTGTAATTCTATATATCAAAGGGGGATTTTTATTGCATTCAAAAAGTTATAGACATTGCCCCCAGAACAAACGTAAAGTTTTGGAATTTTAGTGAATAAAGCAAACATGATTCAAGCAAAGGTTATGGAACTTTTACATAGGATAAATTTATTTAGCCTGCATGCTTGTGTGCAGCAACCATTTAATTAGGTTCTGTTTAAGGTTTTTTGTAGTTCTTTGAAAACGAGCCTGCTTTTCTCACATGACAGTTTCTGTCATAGTCCTTTTTAAGCCTCAGGAGATCAGATACCAAGCTTGCGTCATTGTAATTACATTTAAGAGATTTATATAACTTGGAATACAAGGGTGGATTATTTTAGCTTATGCCTATTGAGACGCAGGCAATTATGTAGCTTATTTGTGAAATCGTTGGAACTCTTATTCATCAGTGGCTTTTATGAAAAACAGTAGAATGTACTGTTTAAACGGTAAGGTTTGAATGGCATATTTTTACTCAGGAAACACTTGAACACATGATGCGTTAAGCCTAATATAATACTTTATGAATCAAAAAATGAAAGGTGCTACAGGATATTTAGTAAATACTCTTTAAAAAAATCTTTGCATACAGTATCATTAATATGCATGTATATATGTACAGTGAACACACTGTCATAATTAGGATATTTTATTCTTATATAGGCTATGAAACATGACCCTCTTAGCTCCTCCCATACCCCAACACACACATACGCACACACATAAACACACGTGTGCATGCGCCTTTGCTCTCTCACACTCTCTGGGAATCAAGCAGCAGGCAATGTGATTGGGTCCCACGTGGCAGCCGTCTGCACTGTTTGATTTAATATATTCAGTACTGGCTGAGTAGCCCTTTAATCTGTGCACAATTTTATCAGTGTGTATTCCCTTCAGCATCTCTGAGGGAGCAGTGTGATCAGCCCAGCTGTTTGCTATGAAGATGCTGCAGTGATGCTCCAGCACTGATGCTCCAGACTTAAGCTTTGATAAGATGTAGGGACGCGGTCAGTTACTTTTAAGACATGTCACAGCTCAACCATCACACATACCCTTTTGCAAGCTCATATAATGTTCACAATTTCTGCATTGTGTCCATATGATGTCTGTAATGTACGTAATGTACAGAAAAAAGGGTTCAGCAGCTTGAGGGAAATTAGATTTAGGGCTAAGGGTTTAATGCCACTTAGAATTACGTCTAAGGCCAACTTTATAGTAATTAAAGAGAGACAAAAACAGTTGTAGTATTAGGCAACAGTTATGTATCAGCAATTAGCCAATGATTAAGGGTTAGAAACAATGTTGCCCTAATATATATGGCAACATTTTTTCTTCTTCTAAAAAACAGTGAACCATATTTTAAGACAGAATGATTAATACATAGCATCACATTAATAATTCTACTATTGAATATACATGTAATACATGAGGGCTGACATGTTGTTAGACTAACAAGTAAAGTTCTTGAAAAAAATATGTCAAGTATTTAAAAGACAACTAACATATATTGGAATTAAAAGAGTTTAACATTCCAGTTGTAAAAAAAATTATGTTGCCCCCTGAATCCAAATACAGATGGTTTAATTTGATAAGATATCAGAAACAAAAAAAAAAGAGTTCTAGCTTCTCTTATTGGTTTAACAATTGTAGGAGTAAATTGACTGCTCTAAATTGCTCCATATAGTGTGTGTGTGAATGTGTGAGTGAGTGTGTGCCCAGAAATGGATTGGCACCCTGTCCTGGGTGTATCTGCCCAGCGCACGAGATGTTCTCCCCTAGATGGGCATGGGGAAGTCCACCGTGTCCCTAGTAGAAATAGAATAAGTGGAAGATAAGTGGAGGATAATGGATGAATGGATGGATGGATTGTAGGAGTTTTGAGTTGCCTGATGGTATTGCACCAATTAATGGCACCAATTTCTAGATATTTTCTTGTTGACCACCCCAAAACATGAAAGAACATTTCTGGATGAATTGATAGTTGCCTAGTCAGACAAGTCAATTAATTCTGTGTCATCTATAGGAATTACAACCTTCACACACAGTTTTAAAATTATCTTATTGCAAAGTCAACTTTTTCCACGCTAAGCTAATCTAACCATGATGTTATGGACATTAATAAGTGCACTCGAGTACAGTGTAGAAAGTTGGAAGCATACAGCTGTCCCATTTTATTTGCATGTGGCAATTGCGCCTGGATATTTACCTTCACTTAGCCCACATTATCCTCATTTAACCTCCTAAAAAGATGGCTAAACAGATTTGCAGTCTTTTAGACTTTTAGACAGATTTAAGTCTTTTAAATGTGTGAGCATTCACATTTAGCTGAATGTGACTGAAGTCCTGCATAGGAATTAAGAGTGCTTTACATAACTGAAGCGTACAATTCCAGATTTTGTGGACACGGCATTGCATGATGCAAATGCACACTTGCGATCATAAAGTAAGACAGTTCAAAAGAAATTGAGTTCACTGATTAGGTACTGAATGAAAAGGGCAGTCATTTGTTTACCCTGTATGCAGTCTAAGTGAAGAATTTATTAAGGTTTGAAAAAAGGCTGAGACGAGACAGGACCACTCATTTATGTTCTCAAGATGTTTTTTAAATTGAGATCTGCCTCTAGTACAACACTACAAGTAAGATCAAGCCATAATGAATGTCTTTCATTCGAAAACATTTTAAAAGTAAAGTTAGAGGAAAATGTGCTGTAACAAAGTGGTACACATGCCTCCATCCCAAATATTTCTGTGTGTGCTGCAGGGATCAAGTTCTAAATTCGTTATATGTGTGGTCAGTAAACACTGGAAATCTTTTGTGCGTCCATATTTAGTTAATTAACCATTTTAAGAGATTAAAATCACAGATTTTAGTTTTTATTACATTTTTGAGATGCCATATCTTCCTTTGAAGAATAAAAAAAAGCATCTTTAGAAATGGGAACGTATAGCTATGCATCATGAGGCCAGCTGTGTAAATGTCCTCTGGAAACACTTCCATAGTCGATTAGCGTAATTACCAAATGTTTCTGTAATGTTGCATTGAGTGAACGAGCTGTGTTTTATTTTCGCTCATGCTCTTAAATACAAAGATAATTTCTTGAGTCATTTTCGCTGTCTGTCTGTTAAAATGTTGCAGCTAAAAGCTTTATGTAAATAGCTTGCATATATCTGATACATTTAGGATTCATGTCATTTACATATGGGGGGGATTCTCTTTCAAATATTTATTAAAATACTACTTAAATCGTCGCCGCAGTCTAAATGTAAATCAAAGAGAAAGCAAGACTGGGGTGGGGCAACACCACAATAACACTTAAAATGTGTTTTGGTAACAAGCTCACACAGGTCCAATGGTCATCCTCTTTTTAAAACTGCAGTGGACGCTAAGTCATGATGACAAAATTTAATAAAAAGTTTTGCATCTGTCAACGTACAAACATTTCTTACTTTTTTCGAATGTTCATTTGAAAACTCCTTGATCTGTTCTACATGGGTAGTAAATCTCTGCGACATACATACAAACATGTTAGGATGGTCGATTTGGGGGGGTTTTCAATTAAATGATCTCATCCCCTTTCATCATTTGTCCTTTCAATCTTCCATTGTAAACAGTGACCCAAGCTTTCAAGCTGTTCGGTTCTTTTCCTGTGTTTGTATTAGTTTATTATCAGCAATGTCACAATCCATTATCTTCTTCATTCAAAGCATAAACACCCCTACTGTATACATTCCGGCAGGGTAAGATGAGCACTGTGCAATAAAGTCCTAAAATCAACATCCTTCGACTGATTTGCTTGCCGAGTTTTGTGAAAGGTAATGTTAAATAATCCAGTTCAAATATATTCGTAATACAACAGCACTTAATGCAATTCGTGACAAAGCTGTCATCTAAAATCTACAACAAATTCAAATGAGATAAGACCCAAATTATTAAAAGGAAAACAAATCAACCGATATCTGACATACATGACTTATGTTTAAAATAGAAAACACAGGAACAACAATAAAAAGCAGTCATGCTGAACATGTATACACTCTTAAAAATAAGTCAACAGAAATAATGCCATTAAACAAAGTAAAGCATTTCAGTTTTCTGAAGAAGCTTTTAAAAGAGTGGCGCTTTAACCACATTTGCGTCACAGAGAATCAATTTATTATTTCTCACTACAAAAGAACAGCCACATAAAATAAATATTTATTATGGACAATCATTCTTCTGTTTGTGGTATCAGCAAGCCGGTCATCAAAAGCCAGCCATCTGAAAGATTTTTTAACAAACTGAAACTGTTCCTTCACTAAAGTGTTTTTTTCTTCCTGTAATAAGTGTCAAATCAGGTTAATGAATAAAAATGTTTTGCTCTGTCTACTCTTAACCAGAGTAATTTTCCAGTGCAATTACAATTGTTGTTGACAATCACTAAACAATGAGAGTCACGTCCACCTTGTGGAAACCATGCTGGACCAGTATTTCCACCAAACTGATGTTTAATTTACTTCTTTCTGGGAGTCCATATGTGAACTAATCAAAAAATCTTCACCACAAGGGAGCCATGCTCCCGAAAGACTTAACTTGCCATCCGCATGCTTTAATTTAAGATGAGGATTTGGAATTTGTATGCATTTTTCTGCTTTCAGCATCTTGGTTTAGCTGTTTGGAGAACATTTTATAATAAAGAAATATTAAAGCGGGTCATTGTCAAATAAGTTATAAGCAAAAGATTTCTCTGTAGTGTCTTTTAATCAACAGTTGTGTGTGTGTGTGTGAGAGAGAGAGAGAGAGAGAGAGAGAGCACGAGAAAGTAAAAGAGAGAGTGTGTGTGTGTGTGTGTATAATTTTGTTATTTTGTATTTTGTTATAATTTTGTAGAAGAACAAAGAACAAGATTAAAAAGATATTTTAAAGGCCATTTTGTCTGGTAACTTTGTGTCGCCTATTTTATCAGCTGTTATTCTTTTAAGGTGAACTGTGCACAATCATTATTCATGAAAGAGAACAAGTCAAAATAGACAAGAAGACACATTAAAGCGATAAGGCCATTATAAAATCACAAGAAAGTGTTGTTAGGCATGACGTGAAGCGGAGCACCGTTACACCTCTTTCTTTATTTATTTACAATAATTCACCTCAAGTAGCTTATTGCTTTCTTAAAAAGGTAAAAAAAAAAACACAGACTGTACTTTCAGTCAGACAGGTCGTACAAATACAGAGGGATGCAATAGCTTGGAAACCTCTATTAGTTTTCATGATTTTTCTTTTTAAATCTTTGGTTGTTCATTTAGATATTTGAGTTAAACATATCAAATAGCAGACAAACTCAGTGATATTTGAGATGTTAAATAAAGTTTATAGGATTTACAGAAAGTGTACAATAATTATTCGAATAAAATTAGACAGTTGCATAAATGTGGGCACCCCAAAATAAAAGTTTCATCAATATTTAGTGGATCCTCCTTTTGCAGAAATAACAGCCACTAAACGCTTCCAATAGCTTCCAATGAGAGTTTGGAATCTGGCTGAAGGAATTTTGGACAGCGAGCTTTATATCATACCACAGATTTTCAATAATGTTTAGGTCTGAGGACTGAGATGACCATTACAGAACATTATTCTTGTTCCTCTGCATAAATGCTTTAGTAGATTTTGAGCAGGGTTGTTGTCTTGTTAAAGTATCCAGAGCCGACAGAACTTCAACCTTGTCACTAATTTTTGAACATTGTTCTCAAGAATCTGCTGATATTGACTGGAATCCATGCCACCGTCAACTTTAACAAGATTCCAAGTACCTGCACTGGCCACACAGCCCCACAAGCAGGATGAAACCGCCATTAAATTTTACTGGGGGTAGCAAGTGTTTGTCTTGGAATGCTGTGTTTTTTCTGCCATGCATACCGCCCCTTGTTATGTCCAAAAAACATAATTTTATCTTCTTCCAACCACAGCACCTTATTCCAAAATCAAGCTGGCTTCTTTTTACAACTCTTTTCTCACTCCTGGTCATAAAACCCTACTGTCCTGGACATTTTAGCGATTTTCCTGCTTTAAAACAGCCAGTGTAAGTTCAGGATGAACTGTTAGTGAGCGGATTATTTGCATGAGCTACTGAGAGCAAAAAAAAACAAGGATTGAGGTTGGCCTCGAAGACCAGGTTGACGAAACACTGCTTTAAACCCAGATTTGCGCTATACATTGCTGCCCCACTGTCTACGTCAATACATCATGACACAAATAGAATAGAAAGATGAAACAAGACTGAGGACTGAAGAGTTCATATTATTCAGGCTTCATTATAGTCACTTTGTTAAATACACCTTCTGGTTTCTAGCCTCATTTTATTAGTATCCCTTACCATAAAAATATAATGGTAACACTTTTTATGACGCCTATATCCATAATGCATTGTAAATGCATTCATAAAACCGTTCATTCATTTTCCTGTAATAAGTGTCAAATCAGGTTCATGAATGAAAAATGTTTTTCTCTGCCTGTTCTTAACCAGAGTAAATTTCCAGTGCAATTACAATTGTTTTTGACAGACACTAAAAAATGAGAGTCACGTCCACCTTGTGGAAACCATGCTGGACCAGTATTTCCACCAACTGATGTTTAATTTACTTCTTTCTGGGAGTCCAAATGTGTGAACTAATCAAACATTTTTCACCACTAGGGAGTCATGTTCTTCAAAGACTCATCTTGCCATCCACATGCTTTAATTTAAGATGAGGATTAGGAATTTGTATGCATTGTTCTGTATTGTTTAATCTGTTTGGGTAACATTTCATATTAGAATAAAGAAATACTAGAGGGTCCTTTGCAAATATGTTATAAGCAAAGGATTTCTCTGTAATGTCTTTTAATCAACAGTGTGTGTGTAAGAGAGAGAGAAAGAGAGTGTGTATAATTTTGTTCTTGTAGTGGATTAGAGATATTTTAAAGGCCATTTTGACTGCTAACTTTGAGTGAGAAATAACCAAGAAATAGCAGCCTCTAAATGCTTTTTACAGCTTCCAATGAGAGTTTGGAATCTGCTTGAAGGTATTTTGGACCATTCTTCATTACAAAACATGTCCAGTTCAGTCAGGTTTGATAGTTTCTGAGCATGAGTAGCGAGCTTTATATCATAAGACAAATTTTCAATAATATTTAGGTCTGAGGACTGAGATGACCGAACATTATACTTGTGTCTCTGCATAAATGCCTTAGAATTTTAGCAGTGTTTAGGGTTGTTGTCTTGTTAAAGTATCCACCGCCAGCAGAACTTTGTCACTTGGTATTGAAAAAAAAAAAGGTTTGCGCCAGATGGAGTAATGTGCACGGTTCATGGTACTGCAGTTCAGCTGTTTTTTCCTAAAAATACTGACTTACGTTGTTCTCTCATTTGTAAGTCTCTTTGGATAAAAGCGTCTGCTAAATGTAAATGTAAATGTCACTAATTCTTGAACATTGTTCTCAAGAATCCGCTGATATTGACTGGAATCCATGACACCCTCAACTTTAACAAGATTCCCAGTACCTGCACCGGCCACACAGCCCCACAAGCAGGATGAAACCGCCACCAAATTTTACTGTGGGTTTTAAGTGTTTGTGTTGGAATTCTGTGTTTTTTTTTCCGCCATGTATACCGCCCCTTGTTATGTCCAAATTACTCAATTTTACTTTCGTCCGACCACAGCACCTTATTCCAAAATCAAGCTGGCTTCTTTTGACTAATTTGACTAATTACAAAAAAAAGATCTAATTATGTTTTAGACGATTACTGTTTACATGGCAAAACAAATAAATTCTGTTAATTATCATTTAGAATAATACTATTCTGCCTCGGATGTTGTTTTCATCTTAATAACATTAGTACTGTGCTTTACCTCAGTCTGATAATTCATACTAAACTTTAAGGTCAAATATTGAAAGTTACATGATATTGCAATTAATTTACTTTACCTTTATTAACTTGTTTACATTTGACATTTAATTCAGAATAAGTGATGAGTGATATATTTTGATAACTGTGCTTACCCATTGAATCCATTCGAGCAGTAAAACACACACACGTGCCCGGAGCGATGGGCAGCCTTGAACATGGTGCTGGTGAGCAATTGTGGTAAGGTGCCTTGCCCAAGGGCACTTCAGCCATAGTATTTGGTGGGACCAGAAAAGCCAGTATCCATAATGCGTTCAGAAAGATTTATAAAGCACACACAAACACACATATACACAGTGCCTTGTGAAAGTATTCACTCCCCTTTGCATTTTCACATTTTATTTCCTCACCATCTGGAATTCAAAGGGATTTTTTGAGGGTCTGCATCATTTCATTTACAGACCATGCCTACAACTTTGAATATTAGATTTTTTTAATTGTGAAGCAAACAACAAGTAGGATAAAATACTGAAAGCTTCAGTGTGCCTAACGATTCCCTCCAAGTCAGGACTTAATTCGCTTTGTATAAGTCTCTATAAGCTTGCCACTGGAATTTGTACCTATTCCTCAAGGCTAAACTGCTCCAGCTCCTTTAAATTAGATGGTTTCTGCTGGTGAATCTTCAAGTTGACCACATATTCTCACGTGGATTAAGGTCTGGGCTCTGACTAGGCCATTCCAATACATTTACGTTTTCTCTTAAACCACTTTAACAATATGCTTTGGATCATGTACGGTTTATTGTGCTCGTATGGACAGATACTTCAGTCTCTGCTTGGGAACTTTGCAGCTTCTTCAGGGTTACCTTTGGTCTCTGTGTTGCCGCTCTGGTTAATGCCCTCCTTGACCGGTGTTGACCTTGAGTGTAGGTGGGTGGCCCTCTCTTGGCAAGTTTGTTGTAGTACCATATTCTTTCCATTTTAAGATGGCGCATTTGATATTACTCCAGAGGATCATCAGAGATTAGGATTTTTTTTTTTAACCAAACCCAAACATTTCTGCAACTTTGTCACTGACTTGCTTGGAGATCTCCTTCGTCTTCATGAATAATTGTTTGGATAGTTTAATGGTGTGGCAGCCTCTGAGGCCTTTCATAAAAGGTGTGTATATACTGACAGAATCGTATGACACTTAGATTCCAAACAGGTGGCCTTCATTTTACTAAGCATGTGACGTCTGAAGGTAATTGGTTGCACTTTTTAGGGGCTTCATAACAAAGAAGTTAAATAATGATTCATATGCCAATGTCCAGTTTTTTATTCCCACAATCTTATTAACATTTGTTCATAATCATGACAAATTTAAACTTGTGATCTTTTGTATGTTTAGACACTTACTTAAAATAAGGTGAGTACACTTTAAAGTCTGTAAAGAGCATTTAAGATAATATTAAAACTAATATGCATGCGGTAACACTTTACTTTATGCCTGTAAAGAAATCTAAAGAAACACTTTTATAAACAGTTATGATCACATATAAAGTCATTTTATAAAGTTTGTGTTTCTTGCCAAACACAAACCTTATAAGGCTTTATGTCACTGACTTAATAAACAGTTAAAATATATCATTTATAATGCCACTTTCTTTTATAAAGCCTTATGGGATTTTCTTATTAAACTTTGAGTGTGAATAAGTACATCTATAGACATTATCAAAGGTTTACGACAAGTATAATGCATTATGAATACTTTTTTAAGTTTACAAATGTATAAACAACGTATTATCAATACCTGGTTAATGTAAAGTGTTACAATATAATTTGTGGTTTTACATGAACAGACTAATAATCGGTTTGTCTACATTTTTTATTTCTTTTTATTCTGTTTTTAGGATCATTACTGAAGAGTCGGTCGGTGACACTGACAATCACGTTACAGAAACAGAAGATTCTTTCCAAAATATTTTTTTTTAGGTAATGGGGGCGCGTTCGAGAACAGGTGTTTGCGTGTGAAAACATGACGACATATGTTGTGATGTAAAGTAAACAGAAAAAGAAAAACAATTGATAGGAGTGATAGTGAACATTTTGATAGTGTACATTTTCTAGCCTTGAACCTCTGCCCATTACACAGAGCAAGGATGAGCACAGGAAAGAGAGAGAGAGAGAGAGAAAGAGAAAGAGAGTGAGAAAGAGAGCAAACGTAGAGCAGAAAACAACTACGCATCAGCTCCAGATTGCTTCACTTGGTTTATTTAGCTTGTTTTGGTCAATCTGCTTTTAAATGCAAAAAGCGTATTCTCTGCTCAATTGCAATTAATATTTTACTTCACTTCACACTGGTAAAAATCATTTTGATGTCACTACACTGATGTCACTTAGCTAGATGTGTAAAATCATGAGGTAACAAATCTGGGTCACTGGTAATTGTTTACAGCATGATTTAGTAAATATTTGAACTGATTCCAGCGGGTACATAACAAGCATTTTGTGATTACAGTGCAAGCTCTCTGCAGACATTCTACCACCATGGACAGATAAACTGCACATGAGTGTGTTCATTTGCTACACTTCAATCAGCGATGACAAAAATGCATAAATATTCCATCAAACCAGAAAACATCACATGACAATTACTGCACACATCATACATACAGTGAACTCATAAAGCAATGACACAGAGCCAAATGACAAAAACTGAAAATGGCTTAAAGAGAAACACAGTTGTGGAAAGATGACATTTCTTTTTAGGCTGATGACCTTTTATCATAATAATTCATTTTATCTCTTTGCCCAGTGAACAATCTCCTATGTCACAGGAAGTGAACAAAGAATGCTTTATGTCTTTTTGATTTTTTGGAATGCTAGACTTTCTTGCCCAACTTTTAAGTCTCATATCCCTAATGAAACATCAGTCTCTACACTACCAACATATATCTAAATGAGTATAAAACTGATGAAAAATCCTCCAAATACTGTGAATGGATTGAAACTTTTTTTTTTTCCAAACACAATGTACCAAACAACAGCATAAAGTTACACAATGTTTTCTCTGCTCAATAGTGATCGTTCATATGGATACATGTAAACAGACAGTTGCATGGCCTTGAATTGCAAATAATAAAGCACATTATTATGAAAGTAAACTACTGTTTAAAGGTAATGAAATAATTGTAATACTATATTTGGTCATTCAGCAGACGCTTTTATTTAAAGCGACTTACATGTATCCCACATAATAGTTGGGGTCGGAACACAGGGTAACATACAGAGTCCCTGAAGCAATGAGGGTTAGGGGTCATGCTCAAGGACCCACATTGGAAACTTCAGAGGTCCTGGGATTTGAACCCTCAACTCTCAGATTGCTAACCCAACATCCTTCCCACTGAGCTACCATGCCCTTCTAAAGCAAACGCCAACTAAAATCACATTACAATAACATATTGTAAGAAGCTCGGCGCTTCTTCCCTTTTGTGTTTTAGTTAATTAACTTTAATTTCTGTGTTTATTAGTTAATTAACTACCCCCTTTGTTCATTGGTTTTCGTTCGTCATGTGACAGGGTCTTTCGTTATTTATGCTCGCCTCTTCCGTTTCAGCCCTGTCGGTGATTGTCTATGTTTTGTAGTTGTGCGTTCGCGTGTCTCCTTTTTCTATGTGTCTGCGTGGTCCGCGGCACTCATTAAAATATCCCTTATTCACCCTCGTCTGGCAACCTGCTCCTTCCAGCTCGCCGCGGCGAGTTCCCATTTTGGCTCTGACACGCCGAGCGTAACACCTATTGCCACAGATGAATAAAATTAAGCACATAGCTTGGCATTGTTGACAGTTTGATTCTTTCAAGTTCGTGGACACAGCACGACTGTGTCACTACCCAACGTCATGACTTGACTGACCTACACAGTGACCTCAATTAAATTAAATTGAGAATAGTGATTGTGAGCCAGATCTGTTTGTCCAACATCAGACTGACATCATGCTATTGTTCTCAATTAATAGGCCAACATTTCAGACACCATCACAAACATGCAAAGAGGAGTATAAGCATTTTAATTGTTTGACCAATCAGAATAGGATGTCGTGAAAATTCCTATAAGTGAATGTGTGGCGTCACAATAAATTTGTCACAGGACCATCATGTCACATCACCCCCTGGAGCAATAAGACTTAAGGGCCTTGCTCAAGGGCCCACACGGGCAACTTTATTAGTAGAATCGGTTTGAATTTCCCATCTGACCACTGAGCTACGGTGTCCAAGCCCAGTCCAACACTTACTAGACAAAAAAATGCAAAGAAGCAACCTAGACAGGTCTCCATTTACAGGACAGATTCACAGACAAACTAACCAGAGTTCTGTGAAAACACATTTAGACATCAGGAGAACCAACAGGACCTTCTTTTTTTGATGAAACTATTATTCTAGTAAATTAGACTTATATTTAAACATTGAAAAATATCTTGATAAAACATCAACATTTATTAATTAACACATAGATGTCTGATTTCTGTACATTTATTGTGTTTAACATATTAAAATGATGTTATATCAAAGTTGTGGTTAGAAAAACAAGAGCCTGAGGTCATTGTGGTGGAGATGAATATGTTCTAAGACATGTGAAGGTTTAGTCACCCACCTGAGTACATCACAAGCTATGAAATTACAGTGTACGCAATAGATGCTTCGACAGCCTTAGGCCTCACACGTGTTAAATAAGGGTTATGTAGGATTAAGCCTGTGTGTTTAGCTAGAGAATCTGCCTGCGAGTGTGTTGTGCTTTGTTGTGGTTGAACATAGTCAACCAAAGTGCAGACTTATCAAATTTGTCAGTCAGCATTACTTAATCACATGAACTCATTCTCCTTTGTGTTTGGGTGAAGGTGGTTGAGTTGGAGGTTTTAAACTGCGATGTGTGCTGCAGTAATCAGGATCGGTTTTGGCTTCATTCATGATGCTGTGAAACCTCTGCTTTAATAGCACTTCCATATTAACTTGTGGTTTCCACAGTGGTGGGTCATTTTGTAATGATTTATGATTTTTTTCTTCATTTCGGATTTGGAAATTAGCTGTTACCAGAAAGAGTTTGGCTTTAGAACCCTCACTAAAGGTAAAATAGAGACATGCATTTAAAGGGTTTTCTCGAATCTGTGTGACATGCAGAGATACACAAACCTTGTGTCTTACTCACTGTCTTTACTGGCTGTGCAGGTAACATAGTTGTGTATTCGAAGGTCTGTTCAGGGTTGCGTGTGAGAGGCCTACAGTTCTGGAACAGAGCCATTGCCTTTAGGCAGCATTTGTCTCTTTCACCTCTTAGTTAACATTATTTCATACCCTAAACTGACAGTGCCTGCATTGTAATGTTTAAGAAAGCAAGCATGATATACTAATTCATCATTATATAAGTATCTGCATGAATACACACACACACACACACACACACACACACACACACACACACACACACACATTTACATCCATTCTTGAGTTCTTTTATGTTGTCAAGTGTCACAAGAGGATCTTTTTGCATTATGTTTCCTGTTAATATCAAATGATTTAAGTCAGCTTACATGCCTTAAGGTTCGAATACCAATCTGGGTGGAGTTTCTTTGTTCTTCCTGTGTCTGCATGTGTTTTCTCCTGATTCTCAGGTCTCCTTCTAGAGTCTAAATACATGGATTTAAGGTAACTTGGCTGCTCAAAATTACCTTTATATACTGTACATAAGACATTATGTCTATGATTGAGTGAGTGCTCAGTAATGGATGGTCTTCCTGACCTGGGTGTATCTGCCAAGTGCCTGAAAAGTTCCCCTCTGGGTGGGCATGAAGTGGAAGATAATGAACTTTAAATATCTTATCTAATGTCAACTTTGTTTCTTCCTAAAGTATTGAATTTTAAATTTACTGGATGAGAAATTAATGAATTAATTCATTATTTTCTGCTATTCTTAGATAAGGGTCATGGTTGGGTTCCCATCCCCATTCAGGGGAGAACGTCTCGGGCTCTGGGCAGATACACCCAGGACAGGGTGACAACCTATCGCTGGGCACACTCACTCACACAGCCACACACACAAAGTACATGGGGCAATTTAAAGCATTCAGTTTATCTTTCATCCATGTCTTTGGATTGTGGAGGAAACCAGAGAACCTGGAGAAACCCCACGGGGATACAGGGAAATCATGGAAACTCCACACAGAGAGGCTGGGACTCCCCAGCGTGGAGTGGCAAACGTGCTAACCACTAAGCCACCATGCCGCCCTTGAATGAGAAATTGTATTGTTAATTTTGAGACTTCTGTCTTTAATAAACAGGTCATTATATACATTACATTTACATTTAGCTATCTAGCAGACGAGTATTACCAAAGCGACTTCCAAATGAGAGAACAAAAGTTGTAAGTAGTTAAGGAGAAACCGGCTACACAGTTTTATTATCAACCAGATCATTATTCAGTCTGGCTTCCAACTCTAGATTAAACCTGTTTTTTTCATATAGCAAGTGTTTCTGGAAGAGATGTGTTTTAAGTTGTTTTTTAAAATGTCTCAACATTACAGACAGAGTTGGAAGGATCGTTCCACCATTAAGCAGTGATGAAAAAAATAGAGTGAGCATTAGCACCACGGTGAAGTTAAATCAACAGACGACATTCATCACTAAAGCGCACATAAAGGTGCCACAATCCGGTCCAAAGTCCAAAGTTTAGATATAAAGATGTATTTAATGCAGAAGACATCGGGGAAACACACACCCTCGCACAAATTACACAGGAGTGACTTTTAATCACACTAGGTACATAAAGGTAGGGTGGGATTAAATAGGCCAAAGGGCAACTACGTGATGGAAGAACACAACTGAAGAGAATATGCGGCACACATGTTAATTAACTAATTACAAACACTAATTAATAACGTGCAGAACAGATGAGACGAGAAATGAACAACACAGCCTGCTCTTACAACAGGAAGCCATTGATGAAAAATAATTAGTGGACTAACATGAGCTCGCTCTTATTAGTTGAACACATTTTAAATCAGCTGTGGGTATGTTGGGAGAACGGCAAGCACAAGTCCCAAAAATAAAAATAAATCAACTACTGTATTTAATTAATTATATTAAACAATTTTATTAAAATGAAGTATGTCATATTTCAAACACAACCACAAACATTATGAGTTATATGATAACAAATAACAAATGAATAACAAAGTCACACATACGAATAACAAACTCAAACATACAGTGTAAAACAGATGAACAGAAGATCTCATTGTGACCAAACTCCACTCAGCTCTTGTGTAAAAACAATTCCCTCTATCATTTGGTCTGACATCTTAATGCACCAATTCTGTCGCCATTAAAGCCCAGCAGCCCAGCTCCTATGACAAGGGAACCCATTCTTTCAGCTCCGACGTCTTTCGTTTTCCAAATAAACACAAACCAGGCGTTTACCTTTCATCACGACTGTTTCAAGTTCAGTTGGGTTCTAAAAACAGGGTTTTCTGTCATTGTCACTAACAAGACTTAAACCAACAACCAGCCACATTGAAAATTTCACACCGGAATAAGACTTGTTTATTCTAAACCTCTAACCTGTACTGCAACTTTTTACCTCAGGTTGATGCTTTACTGGTTAATTCTATAAAAATGTATTTCACGTGTTTTTAATTTTTATTTTACAGCTTATTTTAATATAAGTTTATTTTCTAAGGATGAAGCTTTATAAATAAAAGTCTAATGTTTCATTACCCTTGCCAAAAGATTTTGTTAATGTACTAAGATGTTTATAACCCCACTCATTAAATCTTATAATGACAGTGTCACTATGCTTTTAAACACAAAGTGACACTATACACTAGAAAAATTGTATATTTTAAACTCATTAACTTAGTGTAGAGACCAGTAACATACATTTTTTATTAGGTTTGTGTTAAACTATATTTTGAAAATGACTTTATAAGTGCTTATAACAGTTATAACAGTTTATGCTCTTTACAGATTTCAGGGAAAATAAAATAATTTTGTGTAAAGTAAAAATTTCAAAAAAAAATCCAAAGACTCTGTATGAATGTGAATATACACATCTATGTACATTAGCAGAGGCTTCTAACAAACGGTATAAAGCTTCTTAAATGTGTTAATAATGCATAATAAATACCAGATTGATTTAAAGTGTTCCCCAATTTTATATTGATCTTAATTATAGCCACAGGGGTGCTGGAGCTTATAGCAGTACTCATCCCAGTACATGTCCAGATTCAGAAATCAAATACATTTATTTATACCTATAATAATTAGACCAGAAACCAGCTTCACAATAGTATCATCAAACCTGTGCATTATCCTATCTGGTTTTCATTTTTTAGCAGGTGCTATACCTAATTAAACTCATTTATCTGGAAGACTAAAATAGCCTAATATAGCTTTAAAAAGAGAGAACATGCTAAATTCAAACTTAAATGGAACAGTTGGATGTGTATGGAGAACCCCCCCCCCTCCCCCCACACAACGCTAGACGCAGATTAAGAGGAAAATAATGAGATGAGTTACAAAAATGGTTTAATAAACAAAACAACAGAGACTCTGGATTGTAATTAAAGTGTGAACACCATTAGCTATAAAACCTGCACATTATGTTGGCCTTCATCCTAAGGCAATCCAATAAACATATTTCCAAAAAACAAACTTGATTATCTTAAGGCCTTGCAAAGTTCATTAATGTGTTTTTAACTCATAAAACTTTCCTTCGTTAAAAAAACGTTTACAGCCCACCTGGAGTAAGTGCCAAAAAAAAGGTTAACTCCATATACATTCATATAATATGTTTATCATTAAAGACCTAAACAGCTCAAGTTTTACTTGGAATTATATTTACAAGTTAAAAGTAATTAAATAATTTTATGACCAACATGTTTTAAATATCTGGCAGTTTTGCTTAATTATATTTTATTTCTTTACAGCTCAATTACAATACAAAATTATGGCAAAGATCCAACATTCATCACAACATTATATGCTATATGAAAGGAAATATTCATTCATTTTAGGATTCATCATATAAAAAAGCTCAGTCCAATGCATATTACTCAGTTCAGTAAATAGTTTAAAGTTTTGATTTGGTTGTAGAGATTAAAAGTAAAATGGTAAATATCCAATTGCAATAGAAAATTCAAAACCTTTAAATAGAACTTTCTAAGTTACTCACTCAGGTGTTATGAAACCACGCCATGAAGTTCGTTATCGTCCGCTTAATCCTCTATTAAGGCTGCAGGGGGATTCCCTGTGCCCATCCAGGGGAGAATGTTTTGGGCACTGGGCAGATATACCCAGGACAGGGCGCCAATCTATTGTTGGGCACACACACACGGGCAGAATTTAGAGCAGTTAATTTACTACTTAGTTTTGGACTGAGGAAACCGAAGAACCCGGAGGAAACCGAGCAGACATGGGAAGAACATGAAAACTCCACCCAGCCTGGGATTCGAAAGGGGGATTGAGGCGAAAGTGCTAACAACTAAGCCACTGTGCCGCCCCCACCCCATGTAGTATCAGTGCAAAATGTAAGGCCCTTGCTTCCACAGGCAAAAAAAAAAAAAACTGGTTTTGAAGATACTACAGTGTAGCTGGTTTCTCCTTAACTACTAACTTGTGCTGTTCTCTCATTTGTAAGTCACTTTGGATAAAAGCTAAATGTAATGTCCAAATGCCAATGCAAATTTAATAACATTTTAGCTGATAAAACTCTAGCTGCTACATTTTAACTGGTTTGAGTTTAATTCAGTAGAACAGAATCAAAATAGGGCATAAATATATTTATCTAAATCCTGAAAGTATTAAAAGATCAGGTATTTGCAAAAGGGGTGGCATGAGTTTAGTTTGTTTACCATTCATCTTTTGGGCTCCATGTTCTCCTCTTATCTGTGTAGGTTTTTTTTTACAGGTTCACCGGTTTTCTCCCACAGTACAAAAACCATGGATTTAATGTTAATTGGCTGCTCTGAATTGTCCTCAATATTACCTCTATATAGTGTGTGTGTCTGTGTGAGTGAGTGTGTGCCCAGTAATGGATATGTGGCTTGTCCTGAGAGTATCTGCCCAGTGCTTAAAACTTTGTATGGGGGCCCTAGTAGAGGATTTAGCAAAAGATAATGAGAAGTTTGCAAAAGTCTTTTACAACGTCCTGCCCAAGTGTAAACATACAGTAAGCTAACGTAAATTGTATTAGCGGTATGAATTGACAAATTCAGTGACCACTTATATATTTGTACACTATAAAATCTATATTTAACGATGTAACCCAAATAGGAAAACAAAGTCAGCAGAGTGTCTAGTTCCTGCCACATTTACAAAGAAATATGGGATCACTCTGCTGCATGGCTTATGCCTTAGAAAAGCAGCTCTTTACATCATAGAACAGAAGACTTTTGTAAATGAATTCCATTCTGCCCTAAGGAACAATGACTGTTTGTGCCAACCAACTAGCTAATAAACATAGCCTAGGGATTATTAAGACATTTTCCAGTGGGGTCTGGTATGTCTATAAAACAACACGATTTCTGGTTAACAATTAAATGAAACTAAGAGGTCATTACATGAAGTCATGGTCGTTAGATTTTATTAATGTTGGATTTAAAGAAAGGGCTGCAGATTTCCTTAAAAAAAAAATCAAAATGATTTAAATGTAACAAGACAGCACAATGGCACGGCTCCATTTCAGCTATACTATACTATTCCACATGACTAGTTTACAATTACATTTACATTTAGTCATTTAGGAGATGCTTTTATCCAAAGCAACTTACAAAAAAAGTGATCTATTTTGCCTACTTTGCTTGCACACAAAATAATTTGTCCTCTTCGTTTAACCCATCCGTGCCGTGAAACACACACAAATACACACAATGGTGAAGTGAGCACACATGTCCAGAGCGTTTTTTACGCTGCGCCCAAGGAGCAATTGGGGTTAGGTGCACTGCTCCTTGATTCCATATAAACAAAATTTGAACATTAAAAAGAGCAGTGCAATTTCTGATAATTGTTTCTTTTCAAATTTCTGGCTAAATATATATTCAAAATTATCATGTGTTAACGTCAGTGTTTTCCAGTCCTGGTCTTGGAAGCCTACTGCTCTGCACACTTTAGTACATTTCCTGCTTTGACACATCCACTTTAATTTTATAATTAGTTGATAATTAGTTGTGCAAAATGTGGTGGAAGCAGAAAAATGTAAAACAAGCAGGGCAGTAACATTTTTTACATGTGCCTTGCTTAAGGGCACTTCTGCCATAGCACTTGGTGGGACTGGGAATTGAACCAGCAACCCTCAGGTTGCTTAGGCTGGTTCTTTAACCACAAACCTACGACTGCCACATGAGACAAATGAGATAACACAACAAGTCAGTAGTTTAGGAAAAAACAGCTACACTGTAGTACCATCAACCCTGTGCATTTCTCGATTTGGCTCTTTTTTATAGCAAGTATTCAAGGATTCAAAGATTCAAGGATTCAAGGAGGCTTTATTGTCATTTTCATAACATGTAGCATGTTACAAAAACGAAATTATTGCCCACGGACCCAGAGTAACCTGTAAACTCTTAAAGCTCTCAAAATATAGACTATATATATATATACATATACACACACTATAAAATATATATATATACATACAACTTTAACCTCCTAAGACCCGAACTCTTGGCATAACATGTGTTTTTGTCCACGCATGTGGACGCCAGGTCCTAGGAGGTTAATATAAACAACATTATAAACAACAGTTTAAAATTTTTAGCAGCGAAATGAAGTGAGATGAAATACAGCAGAGACAATATGTAAACTTCAACATGTAATGAATTGAATTATGTTGACCAGTGAGGGAAAAGTGTTGTAGTGATTTGTAATGTGTATGTTA
>JAOUQT010015002.1:0-12017 GCA_025769995.1 Xyliphius kryptos | reverse complement strand
GAGCTTTGTTTCTCGCTGGGTCACCCTTGTCTGTATAGTTGAAGAGGAGGTTCCAGACAAATCACGATCACAAGTCTTGTCCACTTTTGGGGACCAGAAGAGTCCCCATCCATCCTTTTCCATAATGAGGTGTATGACGTTGAGTCGACTGCAGGGCTGACCAGAAATTAGGACACTCATGCTCCAGTAATCCTGATATGCTTGCAAATTTTCACAGAGGAGCTGTATGTGTGAACGCGACCTCCCAAAGATTTTGTCCCGGCTCTTATACTCCTAGCACTCAAGTCAATGTTATGGGTAACAAATCGGTCAGGGCGTGTGCAGTAAATTTTCCAGAAAATCACAGTGGGCATGTTTATAATGTATATTTCATGTATAGGTACTGTATGTTTAAATTTAATTAAATTCAACTCTATTTATATAGAGATTATGGCATATTATTTGACATTACTAAAAAAAATATGGTGTCAAGACTTTTTCACACAGTAATGCACAATATATCATATTCAGAAAACCACATGAATATAACTACATGAAAGCCATTTCTGACCCTGTATAAACTTTGCAACAAACTTATTGCATACAGAATGATTCCAAGATTTTTATATTAACATCCCACCCTCTGTCTCTTTTTCTAAAATAAATCCCATTAAAGTATTATCCAACAGGTTCAAACATATACAAGTTAGACTTTGAAGAGAGAACAGTTGTAGGGCGCATGGCGTAAATACCAAGAGGATTCTTTCAAACTTATGGGCTGGAAAAGAAAATGTTTAGAGAGTGAAGAAAGAAGTTCAGCAGCCCAGACCGCTCTGTATGTACAGCTGCTTACAAGCTCTTAATGTGCTTATAGCAGCTGTGAAGCCACGTGAATGTCCCTCACAAGCCCTGGCCAGCCATTGTACCTCATTCTGAAACCAGATTGTACTTGCATGGTGTGATGCCTTATATAAGTGCCTGATCTGTATGCACAGATAAAGACATAGAATTAATTTTAAAAAATGCTAGTCATTTAAACAAGACTGCCATTATAAAGGGTTTATAAATGGTTTGACAATAGCATGCTGCTAGAAAATGCCAGCAGCATTTGTAACTCGTGTTCATTTGACAACTAGGGTTCTTCTGATACTTGTGCACGTATGCTTTGCAAACCAAGCGATGATGGCATAGAAATCATTGATAAGAAGTTATGACACATAAATAAATACTGGTAAGTACTGAAATTTCTAGTCGAACCACATTCATAAAAATCACTTTATATAGTGTGTTAGACATACAATATATTTCTCTTGTTAAAGGCTACAGATCTTCATCTGTTATGAACCAGACGAAAATGGATTTATTGAACCCTGAGCTAACACTGACTTGTGGTCGATGTCGACAATGGTGGTCAGGTCCACCGCAGTACAGACACAAAGCTGAATCTCCTCCCTGTACTCAGGGGGGTTGTCAACATGCAAAGGTTCCTCAGGAGAGGAAGCAGTAGTAGACATTCAATGACAAAAGGAATTGTTTAGTGGTACTGGCAGATATTGTTGACACTGGGAGGTGAATGCGGGACACTGACGCTCAATAATATATGGCGGAAGCCTGCTTCAATTGATTTAGCATAATAGCCGACAATATTAATCCATCAATGGTCAAACACCACCCATGTCCAATGTATGAAAAAAACAAAGTATAATCAGCAACTGAACGATTACCCTGTTGGAGGTTGACTGGCAATTCACCCGGGGAACGTCCATCATTAGGGTGATCGAAAACTAATTAAAATGCCAAAAACTGATTAAATGTACCACCTTCCATGTTCCACCTTAAAGTAATAGGCCAGCACAATTCTTTACCCGACAGACATGGGAAAAAAAACAAAAGTTAATACATGCGTTTTCACTTTTCTTCATGGAATTTGAAAGTAAAAGAAACACTGTTACAGTGGCACTAAGTGCTGTTTTAATGGGAGCTGGACATGCTTAGCCAACTGAGATTTTCAGTTAACTGAGCAAGCTGAGAGTGCAGCTTTGATAGTTGTTGTGTGGTAGTGGTAACTGAACTGATTCAAAAATTGGTTGTGATTTAATCAAAGTAAGACTAAATATGTTTATCATACAAGGTCACAATACATAAACCGGTGCTCGGTAAGCAACTATGTTGGCAATACCTCGCAACTTGCATATTTGTGAATTTCATTACAAATGTGAACTACATTATAACAAGGTGGTAAAAATGCATACGAAACATGGTCACTATAAATATTCTTGCTTAGGCAAGAAATGCAAATGCTCACTCTTCACCTACTGTATCTGTCTAGAGTGACTTTTGACAAAGCTTTTAAGAATGTGTGTTTTTGAATATGTGTGAATGAATTGTCTAAGCTTGAACGTTTGCAGTGTCTGTTTGTGTTTTATTTAATGTTTAATAGAGTTTGGTTTTTGCCTTGCACAGTTGCTGGCTTCGGAGAACTTATTTGACCTGTTCTTATTGGAACCAGCAGCAACCTGCTACTATTTCCTCACCTGCCACAATTCTCACCTTATCCACTACTGACTGTTTTACTGCATTTTTTTGTGATAAAGAAACCCTGCACTTACATGAATTGATCTTTGTCCTGAATATCACTGTGTTCCCTCTTACTATCTATTACACCTTCTCTTTTGTATTTGTTCTCGCTATAATCCCCTAGTGTCCTGATCGATGTCTGGCGCATTAAACACAGTCTTAGCCATTGTTGTGTGCATACCAAATGATGTTTCTGGCTTAAAGACTCAGTTCGTCATCACTATTAAGCACCATAAATGTTTGCCATCAAAATAAAATGATCTGTTTAGTCAGTGGTGGTCTAGATCCCAGGAAGATGTTCGTGATGGATGAAGTCAGTTTACTCTGTTGTGAAAGCTCTTGCTCAAGCAGATGATTGGGTAGATACAGAAGGGCATTTAAGATAATGACATTTTGGGCAGGGAGGTGAGGGGTAGGACACCTGATTCCCGCTGTGGATTGATTGTGGATGTCACAATGTCACTGTTTATGTGGGAGGCGGCCAATAGGCTACTGTGTACCATGTACTCCACACTCCCAGCGCAAACTATTTTAACACCACTATGGGGTGTAAATGTGGTGGGGCCCATAGCTGCTGTCACTAAACGCACTGACTGGAAATGTTGTTGGTGCAGGAACTCAGCAGCTTCACTCACAATTATTCTATTGTACTCCTTTTTGTATTGATATCATTATCATTTTTTGTCTATTATCTTTTTTTTTTATTTAGATGACCATTAAAACCAAGCAGAACTTATTTGATGATGGAATGACTTTAATTGTTCATCTTGAACTAACCAGCATTAATAAAACTAGAAACAGGAGAGAAAGCAGATGGCCTTGGCCAGGGGTGAGAGAGCTTGTTGACAGTTGGATAAATCTGTTCTATTACAGTGATGGAAATGGGAAAAGGGTTTAAAATCTCTTTAATATCTCTCATAGCTGCAAGTTGCAGTAGATAGCAAAGACCATTAACATGTGTTGTTTGATGATAGAATTTATTTCTCATGCACAAACAATAGTCATAAAAAGTTGCCAAATATACAGTGGAACAAACTAATTATCTGTGCATTTATAAATGTGATTCTTTCTATTCTAAACAGCCTGATATAAATATGTCCACAGTGTCCTAGCTCTACTCTAGTTCCAGTGCATATCAAGGTGGGTCCAAAACCAGATATTGACAAATGTTGTCCACTTTCTTGCTTCATGCTTATTATACTACTATTACTACTATTACTTCTAATAACAACCTGCATATTTATATTTAAGTGTAGACATTTTATTATGGTTTGGAATCACTTGGAATCAATTGTTCCTATAAGTTTGAGAGCAATACTGTCTGGATAAGGTTGATAAGGTTGAAGAGAAGGTTCCAGACAAGCAACCCCACTAATGAGGATTTAAAATGTGGGCTGCACCATCTATCATTTTCCACGAAATGTTTTAGCCTAGCACAATGTTTTAGCCTAGCTGACCAGAGATTGGGACACTGAGTCACTCTATTTATTCCTCAGAGAACTAAAGGGTACTGACTCATCTGTGCAGCTAACAATCACAAAGTGAATAAGGCATATGACATGACTGTATGTATGACATGACTGAATGTGTACGATTTCATATCATTTACACTCCATAAGACTGGTTTAACACTGAATACTTTTCTATTTGCATGGGCTAATGTAACACATGCTTATAGTACCATGAGAGCATAATTTTCCTACACAATCCAATCCATCTAGCCAAATTCCATAATTTCTGTCCACAGAAGCACGAATTGTGCAGTCGTTTGCTTCTATCTTTGGTATTTGACATTATGTTAAATATATTTTAACAAAGACTGTACAGCGTTTCTTGGAGCTCTGGAGTTGTGCTCTCCTGACAAATGTAAGCCTTGATTACTTTCCAAAAGAAGAGTCAGATTATGTTTGACTCTATTTCTCCGTTCTTACATTAGTAAAGCTCTATTAGACAAAATACAAGGAAATGTGAAAAGAACAAATGTAATAATTATATGTATGACTAGCGTTAAAACATTTTTATAACAGTGTGCCAATCAGACCCTTTAGATGATTGTTGGGTTGTAACAGATCACAGCTGGAGCTCAACAGAAAGGATGTAAGGTCACACCATGTGGTAGGAGGAAAATAAGGTCAAGTAATAAATTTTCAGTTTGAAAATGATGGATTTTTGGGGATTTAGAACGTGCGGTCATATTGTAGGGACATCCAACAGGGATTTTATACTTTTTTCCGGGTCATACCACTATCAGCAATACTATATGCCTAGTTTCATTAAATACATGTGGGACAGTGCTAAGCTCCACCTCAAACAAACTAATCACAGAACTTGTAAGTACCTGCACCACTTAGCACTTCTTTTGTCCACTAATGGGCTCATGGTTCAGGGCCAAGATGCATTTGCTCTGGGAAATTCAGCTGCTGAGGACAATGAAGTACTGTAGGCTTACTGTAGTGTAAGGCAACCGAGTCACAACCCACTTTGAACTACATATAAAACCAAAGACTACAATGACTCGAACGGCTAATTTCTCATGTCTGGTGTTTTTGACAAACTTGACTGTTGTAAGCTTTTATGTTTATTTGTTGTGTCCAGTCATAATATATATTCATTCATTCATTCATTTATTAATTTACTCTTGAATCCCTCTTTAATTATTCCATTTCATGGCTAAGAATGCAACAAGCGGAAAAGGACAACTCAGACTCTTCTTTTGGCCACAGACTCCAGGCACTCCTGTCAAATTAGAATTGTAAGATACATTTTCCTGGGTCTGCCCCAGTATTCAGTCTGGTGGGACATGCCTGATAAAACTCAAGTTGGGGATGACAAACTTCTTTCTTTACCACAGACAGTAGCACAGCCATTATGAAAAATACCTAATTTCCAACACCTATAATCACTACACTATTATATTCATTACTGCTTACAGCTGGAAATCTATACCATGCAGGTCAATAGATTGGACAGTATAATGACAAATATATAGGTTTACCATGTAAGTCAATATATCAGGATTGACCTGATTCATCACCACAGACCAATTTATTGACACCTGCTGCTGACGCATTTCTTTTACTTTCCATAACAATTTATCTTAAACCTTTTCCCTTTCTGGCAAGACAAATGCCATTTTGTCTATAAATTCACCTTTGTTGGACTTGCTAAAGTGGTGTCTTTTCCCAATACACTCAAAAGTAAAACATCCATTGTGTATCAGTGATCCACTTCAGGTGGTGGCACATTAAAGTTGGATTTTCACAGTCCCATGACTCCACAAAAAGTTGTGTAATAAAAAAGAGCCGGTCCACCCTCCCACTGCCAGCAACAGTTCACAAGATGTTTCGATCACTTAATTACTATATTGATTGCTGCTGCTGAGTCGTTTATTTTTTATCACTGTTACTAATACAAGTTAACTCACATCGCTTCCATTACCTCATGAGAATATAACATTTTCCTATGAATGTACTATTGCTAGGATCTCCTGTCAGTTCTCTCAACCTTATTATCTCAAACACCTCACACAGCTTGTGGTCTATTGATATACAATACATTACCAGAAGACTGGCATTTGTGTGTGAAGCTTCCCTTCCACATTCCAAAGACATGCATGCTAGGTTAATTGGTGTATCTAAATTGGCCCTTAGTGTGTTATTGTGTCTGACTGTGAGTGTGTGTGCCCTATGATGGAGTGGAACTCTGTCCAGGGTTGTTCCTGCACTTGTGCCCACAGTAACTGGGTGAACACCGGATTAAGTGAAAAATAATAAATGAAGATAGATACTCAATACTCCTCCAGACCCTCCAACAACAAAGACTAATAAGCATTCTAAAAATCACACATGTAGAATGGATTTGCACAGTCATATGATTACATACTAAGATGGGTAATATAAAAGTTCTGGTTCTCCCTCCACAGCCAGAAATGTTCCTTCTGAATCCTAGGTTCAACTAGTAGATGTCTTTAACAAAACCATTACACAGCTTTTTTATAGAAATCTCCACAAAGGCTAAGATCTGCCCAGAGCATTCAAGACACATGTAAACCCCTTTTACCCCATAAAAAAAAGTCCTCCAAATATGGCAGGTACACTAGGTAAAGAACCTCCTCAAAGTTAGCCTTCCGTTGCTCATATATGTCCACAGAAGAGGTCAACAGACCCATCAGAGCTGCTTCTCATAATTAATTTAAAATTGTCTCTTATCTCCTTCCTGGGAACTGAACATTTTGCTATGACAAATACAAGGCCAACCTGTTACAAAAACAGCACAGTCAAAAACAGAGAAAAATGACAATAAGCTTGGCATGTGAGGAGACATCAGAGGAATCAGGGTGCTGCTGGTTCCAATTCACTAAAACAGTGAATGTCCTCAGAAACTGTGAAAAGATAAAAGAAGTTAAGTAACAAAAGACGCTGAATGAACAAATAGGCATCAATCACCTGGCTAAGGTGCAAGCCATTCACAGCCGATCGCAGCCATGCACTGAGGCACACAGCGCTGCACTGACACACAGTATTACACAGACAGACACAAGGAGATATACTGTACATTCACAGACATACATGGCAAGTCACATACCCAGCGCAACTCCATGGAGGATTTTAATCTCAATCTCGCCGTTACTTCGAAATAATTGCAGCACCATGACATAACCAAAATTCTTTTAACACAGCCCCTCGAATTCTGTGCATATTTCTTAATCCTCATTATGAGGATATTGATAGTCTCACAGTGTGACAGAGCACATTAACCTTTGTTTGGATAATGCAGTGCCAGCTAAAAATCTGCATAGTTTTGCTAACAACAAACCTGTGAAAATAAGGTTGCAGTTTAACAAAAAGAAGTAGGCGAGTGATATGAAAGGCATACTGACTATTTATACGGATAAGAAGGTGAGAATTGGAGAGTGTGAGGAGAACTATAGAAGAAAGATGGAGAATTAGAGAATCAAATAAAAGAAGTGTAAAAATGAACTAAAGCGATGTCTGAATAAAAGCTGCCCAGACTTCAACAAACTGATTCACACATTTAATAGGTTTGATGGCAGATTGTTCAGAAACACACCTCTTAGGATATCTCTGCCTCAAACATTTTCTTCTAAGACATGTTCATGGTCATCTCAGGACACAGTAGGAAGTGGCACTATTAGTGGCATGTGTGATAATAACTGGAGACAGTGGGAAATATTGTGATACGCATGTTCTTGAACTTCTTCACTGCCTTCAACACTACCCAGTCTCTATAACTGAAGGACAATTTAACTGTAAAAAAGCTACCATAGATTCGGCCCTAGTGTCCTGTATCACAGAATATAAGTCATGACATAAAATGTGTGTCAGACCACAAGCCTATGACTGCCCCCATGCCATTTACTAAATATCTCAGATGACACCTTACTGTAGTGAATGGGCAGCCTGAATAGCTCAGTTAATAGAGCGCTGCTAGACAAAGCCTAGAGTAGATTGTAAAAGTGATTGAACACAGGGCTGCAACAGCTGACAAGGGATTAGGATGCACAGCCAGCCTGTCCAAATTCCAAATAGCACATCTGTGCAGCCAAACATCGCAAAGTGATTCCAATAATACCAATACTTCCTGAAGATACTTAAATGAAACTACTAAGAACCTTTTATGAGACTTTAGTGTCAAATTATGCATTTTATGCCAATGACAGCAAAGGACAATAAGTTTATTATAAGAGCAGCTCAGTCCCTTGGGGAAAACTGCACATCACATAGGCAGTGGCAGAGGTGAATACTGGAAAAAGTGACAGCAGTCATGAAAAACCCCTCTCATCCTTTCCAGTAAATGCTGCCAAGACAGCGATGTGCACTAAGCAGCAGGCTGTGCCTGCTCTGCTGTAGGAGAGAACACCTCTGAAGATTCATTTTACCGCACATGCGTCAGATGTTGTAATGTTCCATTTTTCCAGGGTTGCCATGCATATTTGTCCTCTCTGATTCGCAGGCAGTTCAAGGATTTCCAGACAGGCATGGGTTGGTCATAGCTAGAGGCAAGGCATTCATTTAGGGTGATACCTTTCTCAATTTTTGGGGCTATCTGTCTTCCTTAGCTGTTCCACTGTATAAGCTGTCCTCTGACCCTGGTATTGGCTTGACTAGACTACAAAATTTAGCCCTGTGTGTCATGTCATATAGTTTTTTATCAGAAGCTTGTGTTGGACATTGTCCTAGTCTACTGTCAGGTCGTCAAAAGTGACAGCAGTTTATCAGATTATTTTGATAGCCGTATTGAATGTATTGAGTTAGGTTCAACAATTTTTCTGTGCATAAATTTCCAAGCTGAAGCCGGCATGGTCCACAATTAACTGAACATCTATCTGTAGCTTGTACAGCTTGCAGGTGATGCATTATATAGAGATGGGCCTATAGCTTTTCCTGGTTTTAGCAAGGTGATGGCAAAAGTGGCAATGAAATACACACTGAGATGACAAGCAGAAGAAATCTTGACAGGAACCAGATATAAAAGGGAATTCCATCCTTATTTGGGCTTCTACAGATTAACAACCTAAAAAGAGTCTGTTGAAGACGAGGTCCGTTTAGAATAATCCAGTAGCTGAAGGTTAAAAGCCTTGCTCAAGGGCCCAGTAAGTGGTCTGAAATACTGAAATAATTTTGACCCTGTCCTGCAAGTTACCTGTTGGATCCACTACCTTCCACTATTTAGTTTCAGACTATTTCTCTTGACCTCTTACAATTCATCACTTTCATCAACAGCTCCCTATAATCTGGTCATGTGCCTTCGGCATTCGAGAGTGCAGGGATTACACCTTTAATAAAAAAAGCCCACTCTGGATCCTTCTTAAGTCAAAATCTACAGACCGTAGTACTGGCTGTTGCTACTCCTTTCAGGCAATTCTTGTCCCCACCAGGACCTTGTCCTCTCTATCTTTAAAGCTTACAACCTGGGTATGACTACGGACAACCAATTGTCTTTTTCCTTACACATATCTTGGTCATGCCAATTCCTTCTTTGCAACTTCAGAACGATGCATCAATTTCTTTCCAGAAAGGCCACACAAATTCTGGTTCAGTCCCTTATCATCTCAAGACTGGACTATTGTAACTCTCTATTAGCTGGGTTACCTCTGACTGCAATCCAACTGATTTTGGCACAAGACTCGTGTTCAATGTTCCTAAGTTCTCCCACACTACACCATTGCTCCACTCTTTCCATTGGCTGCCTGTAACTGCTCACATCAGATTTAAATTCTGATGCTCACCTACAAAGCCAGAACTAAAGCTGTGCACTCGTACATTGCAGCACTCTTCACACCATACACTGCACACTTTTGTCCCCTAGCACTGCTCGGCTAGTTCCCTAATCTTACAGTGGACAAGGATGGCATGCATCTAGAATCTTCTCTGTTCTAGCTCCAAATGGCAGGAATGAACTTCCTTTCAATGCTCGAACAGCTGAGTCACTGGCTATATTCATATGCCATTTTAAGACACATTTATTCTGTACTTACCTCAACTAAACCTCCTTCTCAAAAAAAAACCTAACAGCTTCATGAGTGCTTCCTGTTTATATGGATTAGGGTATGTTTTTGTAAGCTTCTCTGGACAAAGGCGTTTACTAAATACTGTAAATGTAATTATACTGATGACTGTCCATGATTTGTTTTCCTTCAGCAGGTAGCACTAGTTTCCTCAATTAACATCAATGAAGTTTGACCATGTGTGTGTGTGTGTTCGCATGCATGCTTGTGTAATAAAGAAAGAAAGGGACTCTAAGGGAGTTAATCAAAGGGCTCTTGTGTTCAATTTATCTCCTGTACTCATCACTTTCAGGTGGCTGGCATTTTGCCTGTAAGTCATTACAAAACCCTATCTCCACACAAGGGACAAGTGCAGGACATGGTTCATTCACATCTTTAGGTATGCCATTTCAGGACAGGAACAGACAAGTGTTTTTTCTTCGGTATTCACTCTTTGTGCATGGAGGGTGTCTGGCTGGTACCTCTTTTGTGTGTATGTGTGTGTGTGAGAGAGAGAGAGATAGAGAGAGATATTCTTTAAGACAAGTCTTCATGATTTGTTAAATAGAATAACTTAACTAAATAGGTCATGCTTTAAAGTTAAATGCTTTTTACTGATACATTCCTCAAAGAAAAACAATGCATTTTGTTTTATTAGTTATAGTTTTTCAACAGTTATAATTTATATGTTAGTTCAAACTAACATTTATTATTATAATAATACAACAATTACTTTCAGTCAAATTAGTGGACTGTCACTAATTGTTGTATAATAATTATTATTACATGGGGCAGTCGTGGGCTTGTGGTTAAGGAACCGGCCTTGAGACCGGAAGCTTCCTGGTTCGATTCCAAGTACCGACAAGTCATGGCTGAAGTGCCCTTGGCAAAGGCACCTAACCCCTAGTTGCTCCCCGGGCGCTGTGTTGGCTGCTCACTGCTCCGGGAACATGTGCTCATTTCACCTGTGTGTGTATTTGTGTGTTTCACCGCACGGATGGGTTAAATGCAGAGGACCAATTCCGCTGTGTGCAAAACATAGTGGCAAAAATTGATCACTTTCAATTAAATCTGTACATCTGAAACTACAGTGTGTATTGAATTGTTATATTGAAGATGTTGAACCAAATGTTAGCACAAATGTAACTACCTGTAGCCTAGCGCCAAATCATTACCATACTGATATTTACAAAATCAGCACTCTTATTTGTTTTATTTACAGTATCTATCTGTCAATCTATCTATATGTCTGTCTGTCTGTCTATCTATCTAAAATTTATTTAATTTCTATTTATTGATCTACGTACCTATTTACAGTACCTAGCTTTTGACCTGACTATCCACTGTAATTAATATTTTTCTTTATTCTATTTCATGTAGATGCAGTGTTGCCAACTTCTCAGTAAGAAAATTTGTTATTGGCTGTCCTGAAAGTTGCTAAATGTCATCATCGCCGGTTTTTCATAAAACAGTCTATTTGGATGTATTTGACCTTGAAGACGAGAGGAACGACGTGACAAACAATTAATTTTGAATAATAATAATAATAACATGGAAAACAATCTTCAACTTCTGTTGATTCTTGGTTTGTTTTTTTGTCATTGAAATAGGCCTCTATTTCTTAAAATAACATTGGACGTGACAGTGTGAGGATATTCAGTGATATATTATTGTGATTTAATATTATTAATTTATTACTAATATTGTGATTTACTATCTTCTTTTCTCATTCCAATAATTTATTTTACTGAAGACACATTTAGAGTTATATTATTTATTATTATTTATTATTATTATTATTATTATTATTAGTATTATTATTATTACTTTAAAACAGGGGATACCATCGGCAGGGGTTTGCGCATGCACAGCTTCCTGTTGAGCTGATCTGATCTCCTAAGTTGCTAACACTGTGTAGATGTGCATATTTTGACCCACATTAAACAATGATAAG
>JAOUQT010014987.1:0-12017 GCA_025769995.1 Xyliphius kryptos | reverse complement strand
AGCCTGTCATTTGATTTTCCACTTTGATTTTGAGTATGATTCCAAATCCAGACCTCCATGGGATAATCATTCTGATTTACATTTTGTTCATTTTTATGTTATTTTGTTCTTAACGCATTCCACTATCTACTACATAAAGAAAATATTTTATTCATTGAGATCTAGGATGTGTTATTTTAGTGTTCCCTTTATTTTTTTGTGCAGTGCGTATATTTATATATATATATATATATATATATATATATAGGGGCAATTAATAGCAGCCCATTCAACTTAAATCAGTGTTTTTAGACTGGAAAGCGAAAAACGGGGAAAAAAACACAAGGACACGAGGAGAACATGAAAAACCACCTTGACCTCAGAAAGATATTTCTGAATTGGTTGTCTCCGCCCCTTTCAGCTAAATCCTACGGAAAGGCTTCGTCTTTTTCTGTCGTCTGTTCTCACAGCTGTTCTTCTTAGGCGTTGCCACAGTAGGGAAGTTGTTCAATGTTTTTGGACATCGCGGAATTAATGAAAATTATGTTGACACAAGAACATGCTATTATCACACATAAGTGACCTTGTTCTTCCTACCTGGAAATCAAAGCCAGGACTTTCTTACCGTAAAAGCCAAAGTGTGATCCACTGCTTTAATTTAAACACTTCTCAGAGTGCTACAATCAACACCTGCTGATTGATTCCAACACCAAATTCACCACAATCCAATAAACATCCCACAGAGGTAAAAGTAAGTGGTTAATATCAGCAGGTGATTCGCGGGAGTCTGAATGCCTGCCCTGATTCACGTAAATAATAGATCGTCTTTAAAATTGTTGAAACTGTTCAGCTGGTTCGCTTTCATGACTGAAACTTGTTATTGTTGAAGGTCAGAACTCATGGAAATTGTTTCCTTAACTCTGTTCACTGGGGGCATACTGCTCGGCTCCCGGCATTATCTAATTAAAGTGGGTGAAGTCGTTAATAATGAATGAGATGATGACTTTTATGTGGTGTGTTGAAATCACCTCGGGGGACTGCGCTCAATAAAACCACGTGTTTATGAGGGAAACATTTTAAAAACAGGATTGCAGGAGGAAGCCGGGCGCAAAGGGCTTAAGAATTTAATTTGCACGCTCACGTGTCATCAAGTCATTATTGGATTCGGGAAAGTATTACATCGTTCACGTTGTAAACAGCTATTTTTAAACTGGGCTAAAAATGTGTTGATGGAAATGGGGTTCGAGCCCGAGAATCATCATCATACTGAAACACATTGACCGTAAACCTTACTGTACAGAATACAAGAGATTACATTTGGGTTGTTAAGATAAAGTTGCAAATCAAAGCCATATTATTACTCTTCTTTATATAGCGCCTCCCACAGTTTTAAGGGTTAAGTTACTGATTGAGTACAGTGGAGAGTTAAAGTACACCCCCACCCAAAGGATCCCATTATTGGTATGTAGACATATACAGATGCCTTGTCAATTGCACTGTATATCTAGGCTATAGGGTGGCACGGTGGATTAGTGGTTTGCACGGTTAGCACGTTCACCACTCAGATTCCTATTTTGAATTCCAATCTGGATGGAGTTTCCATGTTCTCCCTGTGGTTTCCTTCAAATTCTCTGGTTTTCTCCCACAGTCAAACATAGTGTGTGCTTTATATGTGTGGCTGTGTGAGTGAGTGTGCCCAGTGATAGATTGGCGCCCTGTCCTGGGTGTATCTGCCCAGTGCCCAAGTGCTTTGTGGTGCTTTTGAGTGGAATGAGTTTTTGACTGAACGTGCTCTTGTATCTTACCGGTTTGTGGTACAGCGGATGGAAGGTTTTGTCCATAATGGCTTTCAGCTTCCTCCTCTCTGACACTGCCTTCAGCGAGTCCAACTCCACACCCACAACACCACCGGCCTTACGGATCAGTTTGTTCAGTCTGTTGGCATCTTCCACCTTCAGCCTGCTGCCCCAGCATGCAACAGCATAAAGGATAGCACTCGCCACCACAGACTCATTGTCCTGCAGATGTTAAAAGGTCTCAGGCGCCTTAAAAACGAGAGACGATTTTGGCCCTTCTTGTTGAGGCTTTCTGTGTTTTTACCCCAGTCCAGTTTATTGTCTATGTACACTCCCAGGTATTTGTAGTCCTCGACAGTGTCCACACTGAGCCCATTGATGGACACAGGGGTCATCGGTGCCTTGTTTGTCTCAGATTCACCAGCTCCTTTGTTTTTGTCACATTAAGCTGTAGATGGTTTAGCTGGCACCATGTGACCAAGTCCGTCACCGTGTCCCTGCACTCGTCCTTATCACCCTTTCTGATACATTCAGCTATCGCTGAGTCATCAGAAAATTTCTGAAGGTGGCAGGTCTCAGTCTGATAGCTGAAGTCCGTGGTGTAAAGGGTGATAAAAATTAGGAAAATAATAATTAGGAAAGTAATTAAGTAATAATAATAATACTAATCATTAGTTATAATTACTAATGATAATTTTTAAAAATGTATAGAGGCAATTACTGATTTGACATTTTAGTCAATATTGGTAACCATTTTATATAAAATTCATCAGACTTTAGTTGTAATAAGTTTGTAGCAAAGAAACAGAAGCATAAAACCACAAGAGTGACCACAGTACACACTCTGAGTGTGTGTACACAATATACACACATACAAACACTACACACACCACTGCACACACTTAAAAAGCCTACTTTTTGAGTTGCGAGCAGTGGACATTATAAATCTGTTCAGAGCAAAGACACGTGTTCACAGTAATGTAATAGAAACATAAATATAAGCACTACCACCTACACACACACACACACACACCTCACACTGAGACAAGCCATCTTTACCTTTCTAGTTGGAAGTTATTGTTTGAATAAATTATGTTTAACTTTAAATGTTGGCTGCGTTTGTACTTCTGTTACCCTTTACTATCTTTTCTGATCTCTGTGGGAAGCTGCTGTTCTCTCAGAAGCAGAAGTTATAAAAAGTAGTTCCGGTTTTCTTCTCGGGAGTTCCTTCCACGGTGCTGAACTGATGCAGTTGAGTTTTTATTTCAGAGGATTAAAAAATAAACACAAGGTCTGAATCTTACACGGCTTTGGATTTTAATTTAAATTGCTGTTCGTGGGTGCCTTACAAAATTGCTAAATTGTAACCTCACACACTGTAATTTAATTTAAATAATGGGAAGTTACATGAATCATAAGCACTTTATTTCAGAATAAATTTGAGGATATGTCTCCTGCTTGCCAGTGCAAGGTGGCGTCGTGGTTAGCACGTCCACCTGTCAGCACTGGGGATCCAGGTTCAAATCCCAATCTGGTTGGAGTTTCCATGTTCTCCCTTTCTGTATATGATTCAAGACACAGATTCAAGGTAAATTGTCTGCTCTTAATTGCCCCTATCTAAATTGATCCTATATATTCTGTCTGTATGAGAGCGTGTGCCCAATGATGGATTGATAGATTGACACGTCTCTTGCTTGCTTTGTATTTCTCACTGTTGTGTAGATGCAGCAGGTCTTTAGATTTCAGTAAATACTCGCATGTATTACATCGACTTCAGCCAAAATGACAGGTGTGCGCTCATTTCTTTTCAGAGAACGTCAGGACACACAATCGCGGTGAGAATCAAAAAGGATTTCGAAAAGTCCATTCTTTTTTGTTTACTATTCCAGAGGCTGAAAACTGATCCTGTATCTGCAGCCCAGATTCTTCTGTCAGGTCGTGATTGATATCAGGGAGACAGAACGTGCGGGAGGATTGATGGAGTTGGGGTGGGGTGGGTTGGGTTGGGGTGGAGGGTGAATTAAGATGTGAATTCTTTATGCATTTTATTCCCTTGTGTGCTGCTGTTGATGACTTAAGATTTGTAGATGATTAGCCATGCACAGCTGTTACTGATCTGCCAAAGGATGATTGACACAACAACACAAAAACAATTCTGTCTCTGCGATGATGCAACTGATCTCCAAAATCCCCTTCTGAGATCTGAGAGCTCTTCTGATCAGCCGTGTCTGATCTGTAGCTTATTCGGGCCACAAAGTGTCCTTCTGTGCTTCCCTTAAATAAGTCAAACTTTATATGTAATATAAGGTGGCGAGGTCGCCGTGATTGTTAAACCTTAAAATGCAGAATCTGTTACATCAGAGGTTTCCTGGTTGAGGTCAGGCTTTATGTTAATAGCACGTTTTTCATTCTATCTATCTGACAGGTAATGAATTTCACAGTGCATTAGGGCTTTGATGGTTAATCAAGACACACTTCTTATTCTGGATTCATCGGTAATGTGCACAGAATGCTGGAAAATGTGTGCATTACAGACCCAACTGCATCAGCCAGTTTTTTAAGATTTATTAAAATTATCATAATAAAAGCAATAAAAACTACATGTACCACACAAAAAACTTAAACCATACCTCAAATGACACGTGACCCCCACAACCAATAGCAGATCTTAAAGGGCACAACACGTTTTCATCATGCTTATGCACTGATGTGTACCTTAGAAAGCCTGTGCATTAAAAAAGTAAATTTAAAAAAAAAGTTCTGCCTCTCGAATCTTGATCTGGTTTGCGTTTTTCATGTTCTCCTCGTGTCTGTGTTTGTTTCCTGCGGATTATCTGGTTTTCCTCCACAGTCCAAGGTGAATTGGCTGCTCTTCATTGCCCCTCTTTGAATTGACCCTATATATTAGTCTGTGTGAGTTAGTGTGTGTGTGCCTGGCGATGGATTGGGGCCCTCTCCTGGGTGTTTCTGCCCAGCGGTCAAAATATTCTCCCCTGGATGGGCATGGGGGATGCCCTTCTGCGAACCTATTACAGGATTAAGCGAAAGATAATGGATGGATAGGATACCTAGTGGTCCGGTCATCAAGCAGCCGCACTGACCATGTTAAAACACTAGGGCGAACCACAGTTCATGCTGGTCACTTGCAGAGATTACCGCCTACAGGGGCTACCATGGGAGCAAACATGGCTTATGGCCCTATTGTTCCACATGCTGAAGGCAAATTTAAAGGATTTTTAAAAAATGTAAATTGAGCACATGCTCATTTTTTTAATACTCAAAGAGTATCAACCCACTGCCCACTGTTCCAGCCTTTTGATATCAGCACTGTCATGGAAGAGACAAACACTCAAATCCAGACCAAAAGGCTAGTTGTACAAATATACAATGTAATAAGGCAAGTTTATTTATAGAGCACCTTTCATACAGAAGCAATTCAAAGTGCTTTACAGAGTAGTTAAAATAATAAAGCCATTTAAAATAATTAAAATAGGTCATTAAGAGAAAGAAAAATATTAATAAAATAAAGAAATCAGTGCAATAAATGAAAAAGGCATGAAAAGAGTAAAAGACCAGATAAATAATAAAAACAACAGCAAACAGTGCCTAGTCAGTTACTAAACTGAGCTGTAAGTGGCTGAATGATGGACCAGTTCCTAAAGATCTGTGAGTTCTGCTTGGCTCATGTATCTGTAGCAGATCGGATGAATACGCTGACGTTTATAGAACAGTAAAAACACCTTAAAATGTATTCTGTATCTTACTAGTAAACAGTGTTAGGACTTCAAAATGAGGGGGTGTGGTTTTTTCTTTTGCTCCTGGTCAGAACTGGCAGCTGCATTCTGATTTAGTTGAAGCTGTTTAGTGTTTTTATTTGAAAGTCCAGTAAAGAGACCATTTGCAGTTATCAATCCTGCTGTAGATAAAAGCATGGATGTGTTTCTCCAGGTCTGGATTAGTCAGAAAATCTCTAATCTTGCTGATATTCTTAAAATGGTAAGAAGCTGATAACTGCTTTAACATGACGGCTGAAACTGAGATCGGAGTCCATGTTACACTAAAGTTGTGGGCCTGTTCTTCCAGATATGCAGCCATTCTGTGTCTCTCATTGCTGTTCCCAAATAAAATAATCTCTGTTTTATATTTTTTATTCAATAACGAACAACAGGCGTCAGTTGCTAAATGTATGATGGTTGTAAGTTAGAAACCTGAAGTCAATGTTATTTTGCCGGCATGACTACTGTTGCCAACTTCAAAATGATATCCTGACATCACTGGTCTGTCCTTTTTGGAATGTTTATGTAATGTGATAATAGCATGTTGAAGATGTGCTATATTGCCAAAAGTATTCGATTACCTGCCTTGACTCACATATGAGCTTAAGGGACATCCCATTCCTAATCCATAGGTTTTAATATGACGTCCGTCCACCCTTAGCAGCTAGAACAACTTTGACTCTTCTAGGAAGGCTGTCCACAAGGTATAGAAGTGTGTTTAGGGGAATTTTTCAGCATTCTTCTGGAACCGCATTTGTGGTCACACACTGATGTTGGACAAGAAGGCCTGGCTCTCAGTCTCCGCTCTAATCTTAAAGATGTTCTGTCGGGTTAAAGTCAGGACTCTGTGCAGGCCAGTCAAGTTCATTCACACCAGACTCTGTCCTCCATGTCTTTATGGATTTAGCTCCAGAGTTGGGAGCATGGAATTGTCCAAAATGTCTTGGTATGCTGAAACATTCAGAGTTTCTTTCACTGGAACTAATGGGCCAAGCCCAGCTCCTGAAAAACAAGCCCATACCATAATCCCTCCTTCACCAAACTTTACACTTAGCACATTGCGTCAGACAAGTACCGTTCTCCTGGAAGGCGCCAAATCCAGACTCGTCCAACAGATTGCCAGATGGAGAAGCGTGATTGGTCACTACAGAGAACGCGTCTCCGCTGCTCTAGGGTCCAGTGGCGGCTCCATCAGTTTACGTGGCCTACCACTTGATGGCTGAGTTGCTGTTGTTTCCAAACACTTCCACAGATGGAATTTGCACAGATGGCATTCCATTGCAGTTCCACGCTGGAATTCACTAAGCTCCTAAAAACGAGCCCTTTTTTCACAAATGTTTGTAAAAACAGTCTGCATGTCTAACTGCTTGATTTTATACACCTGTGGCCATGGAAGTGATGTGAACACCTGATTCGGATCATTTGAATGGGTTAACAAATACTTTTGGCAATATAGTGTATATTTTTTCTTGCGTGCATAGTTCTTAAAAATGCTACAGTAATCCAAATACTGTAAATCTGAAGAATTATACATAAACTCTGTTACAAACCTCTACGCTGGAGTTTGATACCGATCCTCATTTTGGTTTTGTGTGTAGGTGTCGGACTCGTCCTCGTCTCCGGATACTTGTCCTCTGACCTGCATGGAGCCCTTCACCGTGCGGCGCCTCTCATGTCGCAGTGTGCAGCTGCCTCCGCTGGCCTTCCGCCAGGCTGAGCAATACTACTGTGAGAGGAGGCCCGAGACGGAGACGACCCAGCCGCGACCCAGCAGCCTCCCGCTGAGAGCTCCTCCACTCATTGCCATTACCTCAGCTGAGAGCAGCAGGTACGCTGGCGCTCATTTTCACCATCTAAAAGGCTTTAATTTGAATGCATTAGTGTGGAGTTACTCTGCTCAGGATGCTTTCCCCCGCCCAATAATATACAGGAGGCTTAAATTGAGGTTTTCTGCAGACCACTGGAGATGTTTTAGCACAAACTCATCTAAACCATGTCTTCGTTGCTCTGGCAAAAATAACAAAGCTCTGACTCTGTCTGTCCATAGTGATGAACACATCTGTATATTTTCTAATCAAATTTATTTTAGATTAGATTTCACAGATGTGTACAGATGACTGCGTGAAAACGTGAAATAAATTAGATGGCAATGGACTTCAGTCGGGTCAGTGATTTACAGTTAACCAGAGGTGGCAGAAGTACCAAAGTTCCTTACTTAAGGAAAAGTATGAGTATATTGTAAAATAATTACTTAAGTAAAAGTTGAAGTATGATTATTTTTTTTTTTACTCAAGTACAAGTGTAAAAGTACATGCACCTACATGTACTTAAAGTAGAAAAAGTAAAAGTATTTATTTAAAAATCACTTCTAATTAAATTTTTTACAGGGTATCTTTTTATTCAATTTAAAAGTGCACAGGCACCATCACAAAAAATGCAGTGAACTGCTTTAGTTTATTGTAGTTAATATTATAAGTTACAAGAGCCCTGTCCAAAATCTGTGACTTTTAGAAATGTTTGTGGATATATTCCAGCCTCCTCCGTTAAACATCCAGTAGGATTACGAGTTAAACTTAATTAGGTGGGTGAACAGAATAAAACGTACCTAAACACACAACTAAAACAATGAAGTTAATTATAACTAAATGTAGTCAAAATAATGTAACAAACCTGTTTTGGAAATGTATTGAGTAAAAAGTACAGGAATATTATTTCAAATGTAGTAAGTAAAAGTAAAAAGTTTTATGTGACTGAAATACATATACCTAAAAAATCTACTTAAGAACAATAATGAACGACATTCATTTCTGCAAGAATAATTCAAGTTCGAGTAATTTATTTACTGAGTGCTTTTTACAACTGTGCGTTGTCACGAAGCAGCTTTACAGAGTTGTAAGCCTGAATCCCCAAAGAGCAAGCCAAAGCGACAGTGGCAAGAAAACAAACCTTTATAATTTAATTTTTTTTTTTTAGTAAGAAACCTTGTGAGGACCAAGGCTCAGTAAGGGACTCCTCCTCCTTAAGCAGGGACAGCATCACAGTGTAGGACATGAATAGATTCTTTAGAGATCAGGTGTCCGTATTTAACAATAGTAAACATTATACATACTATATAAGTCCATCCTTAGTTCATCTCGCAGGACTGCAACGCTATTAGTCCAATAAATGTCTAGGTTTCATCCAGTAATCACAGTAGTCACGGTGCTCCGACAGTGCCATAGGCAAGGAGATGAGCACACCCAGACGACACCTTAGAAAAACAAAAATGAAACGCAGTTAGAGCTAATAAAGCACCGTAATTCTGTAATAAATGTAGTGAGATTGTCACACAGTGCAGCATGTGATTTTGACTAAAGCAGCAGAAATAAAAGAGGCAGATACTGCAGACTTTACTTACTTTACTTACTTTACTTTACACGAGAAGGCTCCCTGGAGTAGCATAATTTCAGTGCCATGCCCTCTGTTAATGGTGAGCAGGGTGAAAAGCTGAAATGCCAGCAGAGACTATACCAGACCACCAACCCAACACCGCCAACCCTGAGATCTACACCTTTATGTCCAGGGAATTAATTGAACGCAAATGTAAATAGATGCGTTTTTAATCTACTTTAAAAAATGGATAGTGATTCTGAAATATGAACAGTTGAGGAGCCTTGTTGGAGAACGCTCTTCCACCAGCAGTAACTTTATAAATTCTAGGAACTAAAAGTAAACCAGCACCTTGAGAGCAGAGTTTCCATGTTGGTTTATATAACTGAATGAGTTCACTCACTAACTTGCTGTTAATAAAAATTTGTAATCAATACGAACTTAAGTTTGATAACACAGGGCTGATATGATCAAACTTTCTGCTTCTAGTTAAAACATTAATTTCAAGTTCACTCTGACCTTCCATCTATCTTACCAACTACCCAATATACAGTGTGTGATTTGCATTTATCTGTCTTAGTTCATAAAAAAAGACATTTACATATACATGCGGTCACAGAAGATCCCTTTTGCAGAATGATACAGAGGTAATGCATAAAGTTTGGGAACTCTGTATCACATCGCCAGTGTGCAATGGATCCTGCATGTTGGCCGATCGTAGCAGGAGTTCCATCGGTAGTCACTGATCCCAACGGTACCTTTTTCTCCACAAATTTTTTTTAAAACCTCCTCCCGTAGTTGTCTTGAGAGGGCAGCAATGTTCTTGTTTTGTGGAGACATTACTAAACACCATTCGGATAAATACAATCAGCTGCGCTGTACAGGCTTCGGTTGCTTTTTGTTACTTAGTTTTAGTTTACTTTAGTTACTTACTGATCTTGTAAAAAAAAAAAAATGCTGTTTGCACAAACCTGCTTTTACCTCATGGGCTTTTCTTGTAGTGCGCTGCCTGGTGGTTAATTAGCATTGTAACTTGTGTGAAACGTTCTGAGATGCTTCACAACATTGACCGGTAGGTGTTGCTATGGTGAGATATTTTTAGAACAGACTCGTGGGCTACTCATGTGGCGATCGTGGGCACCATGTTGGTGACCCCTGATCTATACTGAATGCACAGCACGGTGTCTCAGTGGTCTGCATATCCGTCAGTGCTGGACATACAGGTTTGAATCACGATCTGGGTGGAGTTTTCAGTCTCCCAGTGTCAACTTAGGTTTCCTCCCACAGTCCAAAAACGTATTCAAGGTGAATTGGGTGCTTTAAACTGCCCCTATATAGTGTGTGGTTGTGTGAGTGAGTGTGCCTAGCGATAGATTGGTGCCCTGTCCTGGGCGTATCTTTTTAACGCCCAAAATGTTCTTTCGTGGATGGACAACAAGATTAAGCAGAAGGTGATAGATTGATGGATGGAGCTGCACTGCTGTCATAAATTTGGCTGTCATAAAATTGGCTGAACGTGAACGTCATACGCCATCTGGAGAACGAAGTCTGTCAATCAAAGAAGCAGTCATGGGCAATGACAACAGAGCTCAGTGGTGTTCAGTCTGGAAAACACTAGGGGATGCTGTTTTTCCTCCAGGGGGCAGGCCATTTAAAAAAATTATTTGAGAACAAATAGTGCAGAACATACTGAGGAGAAAATCCTATCTCATGATCTTCTACCTATTTTGGCTCTTTGTCGTTGCAGTTTTAAACCATAAGTGCCTCCTCATGCAACCTCTCTTTAAACCTGAGTTCCCCATACCCATTCAGAGGAGAACATTTCAGGCGCTGGGCAGATACACTCAGGACAGGGATGCTAATTTAATGCCAGCCACACACACTATATAGAGTCAGTTTAGAGCAGCTAATATTTACCTTGAATCCATGTTTTTGGACTGTGGAAGGAACCGGAGAACCTGGAGAAAACTCCCACAGACACAAGAGAGAACATGGAAACTCCATGGAAGCTAATCACTATGCCACCGTGTCCCTCGTTAAAATAATAACAGTATGATAATGTAGAAAACTATGTGCTTATAATTGCCATGATTAAAACCCTATAGGTTCCACTTCTACAGGTTTAAAATACATATCTCTATCTAATGTCCTTTTAAATGGTACACCACGTGTGTGTGTGTCTGTGTGTGTGTGTGTATACTGAAATCGTATTTTCTAATCGTATTTTCTGGCATTAAGTTGCCTTCAGTCAAGCGTTATCTAGTGATACTATCTAATGTCTCGGTGATAACCAATTAAATTCTACTCCATACATTTCATACTTCATTTCCTGTCTGCTGCAGATCCACCATATTTGCTTCCAAAATTGTGTGGAGGGAATTGAATTGCACACCGGGCAAATACCTCTTGTGTATTTTGTTAATTGCAAGGTGAATGTGGCTTGCAGCAAAAAAACAAATCTATGTCTAACCAAAAGCTTCACAGTGTCTGTTTACCTCAGCGGTGCAAATAATAATGGGGTGTTGTTTTGTATGCAAGGTGTCAACTTGAGCTCGCACTCAAATTTGAAGAAGAAAATTGACTTCATGAAATGTGCATGCACTTTTACGTGATGGAGTTTTAAAGGAGAAGTGAAACACTGGCGGTATTGTTTTAGACATTTGTATATTAAAATACTCACGCCCAAAAACCAGTGAGTGTTTGACGTGGTGTTCGCTGCGGTGGTTTCATGTGCTTCTCCAATTTGTATTTTAAATGTTCTTCATTTTAGATTAAGATGCTCAACAGAGTGATTCAAAAGCGATTAATGATGCATTACATGAAGAAAATTTATTGTTGCACCCACAGCATGTCTGACATCCTTTTGTAAGTTGCTCCCCCTTCCACCCTCTGGAAAAGAAAAAGCTAGAAAAAGATATTTAAAAAATAAAGCGATAAGTGATGTCTGTAGACAGAGCGACTGGAGGTGTAAATATTAATCCTTTTGAATCAATGCATCGATTATACAGCTGACGATTCGGTGCAGCGATATGTCTACAAGAGTATCGATTAACGTGTTTTCTCCCACAGTCCGAAAACATGGATTTAAAGTAAACTG
>JAOUQT010014972.1:0-12017 GCA_025769995.1 Xyliphius kryptos | reverse complement strand
TTTTGAAGCAATCAGGTAGACAATGTCTAAGAAATGGACAGTTACGTTTTATTTTGTTAGAGTAGCATCCTTGTTAAAGCCAGTTATGGCTTTTACAACCCTGTAAAGTTTGGTGGTTCCAACTCATTAAGTGAGAGGAAATAACGTTGGAAAGTCTGAGCATGGAATAAAAATGAAAAAGAAAAACAGTGTGTTAACTTTGAAATGTTTATCAATACAGAAATTAAAATTGGTGTTCAACAGTGAATACAGTTAATTAAGACTTTAATTTGGTCATCAGAGTGGGATGTATGGAGTCATGGTTCACCTGGGGATTCCTGGTTCGAATCCCGATCTGGGTGGAGTTTCCATGTTCTCTCCGTGTCCATGTGGGTTTTCTCCAGTTTCCTCTCACAGTTTGAAAACGTGGATTTAACGTGAATCGGCTGTTCTAAATTGACCCCCCTAGTCTGGTAGGGGGTGAGGGGTGTGTCAGGCATCCGGTGGAAAAAACTTAGCCAAGTCTAATATATGAGTTTATCACTGTGGCGACCCCTGATTAATGAAGGGTAAAACTTCAAAAGATAAAGAAATAATTTAGTCATCAGAGTTTTGTAAAGGAGTTGGTGAATGAGATGACAAAAAGTGGGTCTGTAAAACAGACTTTATCAGCATGTTCTTATTTCTCTATTCTAGATCATGGCAGGTGTTTCATATGGTACTGAGGCTGAGTGTTAAAAAAGAGCTGAAAAAAGAGAACAGTTCCTGCAAACCTACACGTTACCACTTGCTCATTGCTTATGACCTTGAGTGCTAAAGGAATACAAAAAAACTCGACTTCTCTTCACTTGGTCCTTTATCCAACCCCGAGCTTTAATTCTGTTCGAAAGCAAATGAGCTATGCTACGTTTTCCCCTGTCAATTTCGGTTAAAAACAAAAAAATGACAGTCTACAAGGTACAAACTCTGAAGTAAACCAGCAGCTGCAGGAAAAAAGGAAGGTCGTGGAAGGCCAAAGGCGTGTTAAGGCAAAAAAGATTTAGTATGTGACTGTGCTGCAGCATGTGCCAGTACGGTATCCCTTTTGTGCTTTGGATTTTTTTTATAGTGCAGAAAGCTGCAAAGAGCTTTCCTTTGTGTTTGCATTGAGCACTTACTGCTGTTTAATTACATCCGGTGAGGTATGTCTATCTAACGCCATCTAGCATCACTCCAAGGATTTCTCCTGTTACTTTGCAGCAGCAATTATGTGAATATACCACCGTGTGTGATGGATCTGATGGTTAAACTGTGCCATAGATATTTCTTAGTGAAAAATATACATATATTTTTACTTTTTGAGTTTATTTTGAATACAGATTTTAAAAAACAGTTTTGTTTTAAACCTTTGTGGCTAAAAAACATATTCTTTGCTTTCTGATGTCATTACTACGTGTTTATCTGACCCTTACTTTCATTAAAGCGTGAGTTTATAAATTCAGAAGTGCTATATTTTAAAATAAGAACCACTTAAAATATCCGACACTTGCTTTAGTGATTTATATGTCATTCCTCCACACAGCTCAAACACTCCCATTAATTTGTCTCCCAGTACACAGTCTGTAATGCTGTGCTCATAGTTATATCCAGATAATTGCTGTCAGGATGAGGACTTATTGAGCTTGGACAGATGGCTGCTTAACCCACATTCGAAATGTGAAGTGTTCAGTTCGTAGGTGGTCTCTGCTCAATAAGTGTTAACTGAGGCAGTGTAAGAAAACAAGGAAATAGATAAAATAGATATAAAAATAGATAAAATAAATATACTAAATATATATAAGTAAATATATACAATTTGCAAAAAAAATACCCTGCTATGCCCAAGGTGTCTTCAATGTTTTGTGGAGTGGAGTGTAAAAATGTGTTGAAAAAGGTTAAGTTCTTTGCCGATCGATTTAAAATTTTGGCACAACCTTGCATTTAAATATGTGTTCTAATATACTTTTTGATTACTTATTTTGTGCGTAAATATTATAAGGAGCTTGGTGTGTTTCATCTCTTTAGCGCTTTGCATATAGCGATTGGCGCATGGTTGGATGGGAAGACGTGAGGCACTTGGTGTATAGTGATAAGCACACGGGTAGAGTGGAGGGGAAGACACGAGTCGTTTGGCATATAGCGTTGAAGGGAGCTGGAACACTGTAGATACGATGATTATGGAAAGGAACATGGATTTCTGTGAAATGGATATAATTAATATAGTTTTTTCTATTGTTTAATATAGACACATGCACTGATCTATACACAATCTGTACATGGCTGTTCTACACTGCTGCTGCCTGGCCGCTCAAGGAGCAGGAGTCCCCCACTGAGCCTTGGTCTTCCCAAGGTTTTGTCCTAAAAAATACCATTATAACAGGGAGTTTTTTCTTGCAACTGTCGCTTCGGCTTGCTCTCTGGGGGTTTAGGCTTTTGCTGTAGGCTTTGAACTCTGTAAAGCTGTTTTGTGACAACACACTGTTGTAAAAAGCGCTATATAACAAATAAGTTTAACTTGAGCTAGAGGAAGACGTGGGTGCTTGACATATAGCAATTGGCACATAGGTAGAGTGTAGGGGAAGACGCTGGTGCTTGGTGTATTGCGATTAGCTTACGGGTAGAGTGGGAGGGAAGATGTGAGTCGCCTGGCATACGGATAGAGTGGCTGGGAAGACTCGAGGCGCACGGCGTATGGTGTTTGTCATACGGATAGAGTGGGGGGAAGAACTGAGGCGCTTGGTGAATAGTGATTGGCGCATGGGTAGATTGGAGGAGAGATGCGAGGTGTTGGCGTATAGCGATTGGCGCACGGGTAGAGTGAAGGGGATGGCTTAAGTGAAACCAAAGCTCTAAGGCATGCAACAAGTTGCCCTTAAAAAGCAAAGAGGACATCTGACTAAATGTGTCTGATCTCACAGCACCGCTTTAGTTCCCGAAAACATCAATAAAGACAGAACTGAAGAAAGGTGTGTTGCCAAAAAATCAAATCGTTGAGTGACCAGTGAATTTTTTTTGAAAAAAAAATAAAAAATGTTCGCGACAAGGGCGTCAGTAGTCAGTAGTCAGGAGGTGGAGGGCTATAGTGCACACGAGTGAACATTTTTATAATAATGAGAGACATAGATATTGTATATATGTATATTTAGTGATTGGGTATATTTACATTCACGCCATTGTGTAGATTAATGATTTCTTTCTTTAAATGAATAGATTTATGTATCATGTATGGTGAACTGTTCTTGAAGGAATACACAGTGGGAATAGAGCTGGACAGGGCAGCAGACAGCTTCAAAGCACCATACACTGTCTAATTCACACTACCTTAGAAGCAATTCACAGTAGTCTATCTAACTTCAAAACACTTTTAGGAGGAAAGAATGTAGAGTGCAGGGGACATTATTTTTGCCTGCATTTGTTGTTTAGGTTACAGTAATGTTTACAGTAAAATTAATATCAGATAAGGGAGATTGGGACATCTTCTCACACTTACTGTACTCTTTAGTATATATTGGGTTCAATACATATGGTTATTTAAATGATACCATACCATTTAAAAGAACAAGTAATATATTTATTATTAATTTTATATCCCTTTCTTCTTTTAATACAAAGATATATTGGCATTTAAATAATAAGAGTGCATATGTGACACATTGCCCCGTCGAAAGTTATTGACGAAAGTTATCTCGCTCAATAAAAAAATAAGTAAATTACTTCAATGAAACGTGCTGTAAAAATGCTCGCAACCCAGGTGTAGAAGGGGTAACAGCTAGTTGTTTTATTATGGTGAGTATTTTATGTAACTTTTGTTGTGAAAAAATGTCAGAAGGAACTATTGGCCCCTGGGCACTTCACTTTATTGTATTTGGCACTCTTTTTAAAAAAGTTTGTACACCCCTGGATCAGAGGCACATGTAGTTTCCTATTTGGTGACGAAAATATTAATAATGTGGCAACTTACCCGGTCGGCCCTACAATTTGTATAAATTAGGAACATTTATAGTAAATGTTAAATGACAGAATTGAATAGTAGAATAAACTTCGAAGCAGTGTTTTGCATGTTCTCTACATTAAACGAGAGAATTGAATAGTAGAATAAACTTCGAAGCAGTTTTTTGCATGTTCTCTACATTAAACGTGGTAAAGATCAGCTTGAATCATTCCAGATGTTTTAGCAGAGTGCAGAGGGCAGGTGGTGCTCTGATGTGAAGCTGACTGATCGTGTTATCATGTGACGGTGGAGAAGCGGGGGGCTGAAGATGGCGCAGCGGGTCCTGTGAGGAACGTGCAGTGATTATTCGGCTCCACCGCCGGTTCCACGCCGGACCGTCTCGTGTGGGGGGTTGGAGAGCTAAGCACGTGGGTAAAGCTGCTTAATCCGCTGCGTAACGCCAGCGCGCCGGACGCACGCACCGCACAGACAGCGGCGGCACACTGACGGACTGGCGCACTGACGGCGGCGGAGCTGCTGGAACCCAGTGAGCGGCAGCGCCTGTTCTGGCGGGTCGGAATCTCGCGCCCCTCGGATTCACCCAGGAGGGCAGCAGGAAAAGCCCCTGACTGAGATGTGGGGCGCTCAGGATGCGCAATGTGCGCACAAAGCGCGCTGACCGGACGCCGTGCGCAGAGCAATGCTGCCATTTGCACAGATCTGAGATTAACTTTCATTCTCATCCTGTAAAGCGGGCATCATGTGGACGCCGACCGAGGACGAGAAGCTTGGCGTGGGTGAGTTACATTCCCTGTAACCTAAAGGGTAACGTGTTCACCTCAACAGGAGGGAAGAGTCGTTTTATTTAGGACTGGGGAACTAAAAGTACAGGGCATCAATAAGAGGATGCTGCAGTGACTGCAAAGTGAACGACTGGCCAAAATCACAGGCTGCCTTTTGTTTTTGGAAATGTTTGATATAGGATGCTGGTGTCGCTTTGATTTTTCTGTAAACGCAAAATTGTCTGGATGTTTTTAGTTTGTTTACAAACACAAATGATTTATTGTGGCAGCCAGAATGTCTGACACTCTGGATAAAGGGTGGAATTTCATATTTGGTCGCCAGAAGGCGCTAGATTGCGATTCCCTTTTCCAACAGGTGCACGTAGCATTATGTCAAAATTAAAACTTCTTCCTTCGTCTATTCCCTTGTCTATTCAGGGATACTAGGGGTGTCATCTTCCTCCATCCAATTTTTGTCTCCTATGTCCTCTGTCCTCACATTAGCTACCTCCATATCCTCTCTTACTGCATCTATATAGCTCCTCTTTGTCTTTTTACGGGCAGCTGCATGATGCAGGTATGGTTAGATGCCTGCACACCACCATTGAACACCTTTGGGATAAACTGAAACGTCTTTCTAAGCCAGACTTTTGTCTGCAGGATCAGCACCAGAAATCCCCAATGCACATCCCCTAATAATAAAGAAATAAGGCACTCTAGGTTTTATAGGGATTCCTGTGAATAAATCACGGGAAAGAGGGGCTATTAGAGGTGTTAGACTCTGGGAAGGAAGGTCTGGCTCAGGAAATGCGTTTATCGAAAGCAAAATTGTTAATAAACTGGTCTTCTGGGACGTAATTTAGTCAGGTTTTAAAAGTGAACGTTGATTGCCAAGTGACAGGTTTCCGGTTGTTCTAACAATGAAAGTACCATCTAGTGGGCAAATTACAGAATGCAGTTTAGAAAAAAACATTGAAAAAATAATGTATTATTTACCACGCATTAATACGAATGTGAAGCTGATAGGGGTTTATGTCATCTTCTTCCGCCCTCTTACTGTCTTCTATGTCCTCTGTCCTCACACCAGCTACAATGGGTATGAAAAGTATTCAGACCCCTTTAGAATTTTCAAACAAAGTTAATTTTATTCCTCATTAATGTACACTCAGCTGCCCATCTTGACAATAAAAACAGAAATGTGGACAGTTTGCAATTTGCACATTTATTAAAAAATCAAAACTGAAATATCACATGGTCATAAGTATTTAAACACTTAGCTGTGACACTCATATTTAACTCACACTGTCCATTTTTTTCTGTAATGGTTTTAGTCCTTAATTAAAGTTCAGCTGTTTTAATTAAACTGATTTGTCTTGATTGGAAAAGGCACACGCCTGCTTATATAAGACAACACCTACCTGTATAAGACCAGTGTCCCCCCACTGGCCAGGTCCAACCCATCTGAGTATGGCCTCTCTAAATTTATCTCCCTTTTGTTCAGCCTGTGTCAAAATTGAAATGCAGCATGTAAAAAAATATCAGATATGTATTGTATGGCTTTTTATTTTTTTTTTTACAGATTATACTGTGTGTAAAGCAGGCAGACTTTTTTTCTGTACTGTACTATTTAAATTCTCAACGTTTCCCATCATAATCATTACGGAAAAGCATTTTTTCATTGGGAAAAGGATGTAATATAGTCAACTATAAAGGGACAGCTTAGTTAAGTATTTTACAAACTAAATCTCTCAGCTGTTTTGGTTTATGTCAGTTTAACCAAAAATGGAATCTCAGAACCTATAGCGGAAAAAAAACGAAGCTTCATCCAACATGGCAATCCATCGTCTTTGTTAAAGGATGGGAGAAACCAAAGCTGCACTTTAGTCCATCAAGAGGACTTGAGGGAATAGCAGCGATTGGAGCGGAAAGTTGACTTTGGGAGGCTGTTTAACTTTCCAGAAAGCATAGCAATAACCATGCTCAGGCCAGACAAGATCCTGGTGTCAAAAACCACAAGAAAAATGGTTCCATTGGAGCTGACTGTCCCCTGGGAATACCACATCAAGGAAGCCTTTGAGAGAAAAAGAGCAAAATATGAAGGACTTGCAGGCGATTTTTAAAGCAGGGATAAAAGACCAAATTTGACCTCATCGAGGTTGGCTGCAGAGGCTTTCAGGCCAGTTTCTCTACCAAGCATTGAAGCATCTGAGTTTGGGAAGACTGCAGATGCGAAGTGCAATCAGGAACATTAAAGATGCTGCAGGAAAAGCATCCAGATTGCTGTGGATCATGCAGGGCGGTCCTTAAAAGACAACTGCCTCTTGGGTACATTGCCTGGGTAAGGGTGTCTGATGTTGAAAGACCCGAGACACCCAAGGACCCCAGGTTATATCACTGATGACATGCCCAAGTTGCATCAGAATACGAATCCAGAACCCACTCCCTTCCAAGCTCAGTTCACAGACCATCAACCTACCAATCCTAGGTCTACATTTCACTGCTGCATAGCTACAGCTATTATTGACTTGTTCTCTCTGGCAGATGCCGCTGAGTTATGTGGTTTTCATTTCAAAACACAATCGGCTGTTTTGCTACAAGCCATTTTCTGGAAAATAAGAACCTACAGCGTAATATTTACTGTGGCCTGTTATGGCATATATGATTCTTAGAAAGTTTGTCTAATGCAATGTTTGGTGTTGTCCTTAGCTGAGTCATAAGACAAAATGGCAGTGCTTACAACCCACTATCCAGCTGTATTATAGAGCATTTCTCCAATGAAACAAAACCAAACTGGTATCAGTCTGTATTACACTGTGTTTAGTTTACAGAGCACTCTGATAAATACTAACATAGTTACATTTTTAGAAGCTTAAACTATAAAAGCACTAAAACACCATGAAATGATGATACTTTATGTTAATAGACTTCAGAGGACCATGGAACCAACTATATTAAACTGAACACCACACGAATACAAATGAACTAAAATGTATTAAAAACTGCTAATGAAAGCAATGTGGTCGCACTTTAGAGCAGGCACCATTTCTATGATCATGCAAATGATGCCTCAGAAGACATGTGAATAACAACCAAAGCTAAACCTTAGGATGCATACCACGTCTTCCATGTGAACCCTTACTGTAAATATATGTAAAGTGAGAAATTGTGTGCTTTGTGCTGTAGGTGCAGTTAGATGCCGACAAACACCAACAACGAACACCTTAGGGATAAACTGAAAAGTCTTCCTTAGCCAGACCTCCTCCAGCATTACATAATAATAAAGAAATAAGGTACTCAAGGTTTTCTCTGCATTATTGTGAATAAATCATGTGGAAATTGTGAAATTAGAGGTGTTGGACCTATTTCCTGTGATTTATTCACAATAATGCACAACCTTGGGTGCCTTATTGTTTCATTATTAGGTAATAAGCCATTGTGATTTCTGACACTGATGCTGAAGGGGAAGGTCTGGCTCGGGAAATACATATATTGAAAGCAAAATCATTATTAAACTAGTATTTTGTGACGTAATCTAGTCCAGTTTTTAAAGTGAATGCTGATCACTTTATTACCATTTTTTCTAACAAATACTGCTATTCAGTAGTCAATTTAATAGTTTTTACTCAGAAAAAAAGACAAATTACAAAGTTTATACAAAACATCGGGAAAATAATGTATTGTATATCATGCAGTAATACGAATTTAAAGTGGTCAGAGGTGTGTGTAATTGTCAATAAAGTCATGGCTGGAGGAAAGTCTCCGTAGTGCATTAGATTTAACGATCATTAAGTCTGTATGTTTACATTTTAAAATTTGACATCTTAGAATTTTAACAAAAAGAAAATTCTTAATTAAAAGGTTTGTGCAAATCTGTGACCAATCAGGTTTTTTTGTCATATTAAATAAACGAGGAAAAAACAAACCAATACTTTTGAAAATAAACTGGAGGGTTGCATCAGGATAGGCATCCAATATAAAATGTTCCGTAGGTATTATGAGGATCTTTCCATGAGGGAAACCTATAATGAAGGAAGACTGAATAATATTGTGAGGTTATTGGATAAAAGTTCTAGGATGCAATACACACACACACACACACACACACACACACACACACACACACACACACACACACACACACACACACACACACACACACTTTTACCCAAAGCGACTTACCCAACTTAATGATTGGGGTCACATCACAGGGTTACATACAGAATCCCTGAAGCAATGAGGACTAAGGGTCTTGCTCAAGGACCCACATTGGACCCACATTGGTAACTACAGTGAACCTGGGATTTGAACCCACAACCCTTAGATTACTAGCTTAAATACCCTTACCACTGAGCTACCACTCAAGGTTTATTAGTGTTTTTATGGGAATTTTTTTTACCATCCTTTCAAAAGGCCTGGCTCATCGTCTCTGCTCTAAATCATCCCCAAGATGTTCTATCGAATTAAGGTCAGGACTCTGTGCAGGCCAGTTAAATTCATCCACACCAGACTCTGTCCTCCATGTCTTTATGGACCAGCTCCAAACTCTTCCGACAAAGTTGGGAGCATGGAATTGTCAAAAAAAAGTCTTGGTATGTTGAAGCAACCAGAGTTCTTTTCACTGGAAGTAAGAAGTCAAGCCCAGCTCCTGAAAAACAACTCCGCACCATAATCCCCCCCTCCACCGGACTTTACACTTGGCACAATGAAGTCTGAGAAGTACCTTTCTCCTGGCAAACGCCAAACCCAGACTCGTACATCAGATTGCAAGATGGATAAGCTCAATTTGTTACTCCAGAGAATGTCTCCACTACATGCGATTTATTTTCTAACATAGCCACCACTTCGCATGAAAAAACACAATTCCTTCAATGTTATACAAATTCCTGCATCAGGTAACTGTTTGTATTTTTAGAAAAATGTCATAGAGGAAACTGTTGCTCTCAAACTTTGCACCATGACTGTAACCTTTATTTGCCAACATTGGGGTACCTTCGCATACGTGCTATTCATTGTTCTTAGTCACGAAAGCATAGTTATACAGTCTGCTTGACAATACACTAATAGGACCATTACAGAAAGGAGCAAGGATTTCTGTTGGACTGCCAGCGTTGCAGTCCTGGAGGATGGACTCATAGTTTATATAATTTTTTCTATTGTTTAATATGAACACATATGGACTGATCTATAAACAATCTGTACATGGCCGGCCTACTCTGATGCTGCCTGGCCGCTCAAGGAGGATGAGTTCCCCACTGAGCCTTGGTCCTCCCAAGGTTTCTTTCTAAAAATAAAATCATAACAGGGAATTTCTTCTTGCCACTGTCACTTCGGCTTGCTCTCTGGGGGTTTAGGGTTGATAGTTGATAGTGGTCCTTCCTAATATTACTGACTTGTGGTGTTCTCTCATTTGTAAGTTGCTTTGGATAAAAGCGTCTGCTAAATGACTAAATGTAAATGTTTAGGCTTTGAAGTCCGTAAATCTGCTTTTTGACAACACACTGTTGTAATTACTTGACATGACTTGACTGACTACATAAATACTTCCGGAGTTTATAGTAGTAAGGCAACATTACACTGGGGAAGGGCTCAATTATATATATAGTTCGGCTAGTAATGTATTATTGCTCATGTTAATATGCCAATTTACATATATGACGTTTTTTTTTCAGTTTGCTGTAGTAAACAGTGAGCATCTCATGTCCGGTGCACAGAATCGGATCTGTATGATCTCAGCACCCAGTTTGTTCTGACTAAGTGCTAAATCCCTTTCAAGTGTATTTTCTCTTGTATTTTAATACACTTTTAAAACCTAACATTCGTAATGCCAAGGAATTCTTTCTTTTTTTTTTAACATATCATTCTGGGCGTGAGCCTGAGCGCTGATGATGCAGACTGAATGTAGTCATTTTCTCGTAACATTGTGCGATAATTAGAGAATCTTTCACTGTGAAAAACATGATAATGCTGGGTGATTTTGCCATTGTCTCCGTGATATGCACTGCTCCTTTGAGACCACAGAAATTGCACGAGCCGAACAAAATTCTGAATTAATTAGCATTAAATAAAACTTTCCTCAATGTTTCTTTCTGAGAAACTTTGCAAATGAAATAGTTGACTTGGTTTTGCTTCTTTAGCAGAACATAAGGATGAACCTGATCAGTCAGATAACTGGTGCAGTCATTGGTAAATCCGCTCTGTTAATTGCATTGCATTGCATCGAGTTATTTCAAATAATTAAAAAAAACATAAGCAGAAGTGAATTAGGCCACAGCAATAAACAGCTTCGCAACCAACAAGTCCATCTTTCATAAGGCTGGGGGTTCTGCCCCCCGTGACGTTCGGAGGAGGAAACCTGTGGACTCCCTCCAAAAGATCTCCCAAGTTTCTGGCGCACCAGAGAAAAACAGCCATTCTCCCTGCATCATGAATGGCTTCTTTGTGACTCAGAAAAGCAGCACTGGTGTTGGGATTTTGATTCTGACGCTGAGTTCCCATCACTGAAGCTGTTCTTTCTCCACCAGCTGCCAAAAGATTTATTTCCCTTAATGTTGATTTAGTGCCGTGTGAATTGTAATGCAGTGCTAGTGTTAGTAATGTGTGTTAGATGCTGAAACTTGAGGTTAGGAAAAGCTAATGCAGATTTAATGAAGACATTCTGACAAACATGACGCTGTTAAACAAAAAACCTGTAGATCTAAATAAAGAAGAATATTATTAATTACTGTACACCTACTGATAGTACATTTTAAACTGCTAAGTTTTTTTATGTTTTAAGGTTTTGAGTATTTTTAAGCATCACAGTGTTCATCCTAAATCCATTTTGATGAGCTAAAATTCAAGCTGCACATTGGTCATCACATCCACCTCACCGGGTTTTATTTGCAAAAGAACAGATAAGGTTTTTCTTCAGGGAGTTTGCATGTTCTTCAGTTGACTAAAACTGTTTTTTTTCCTAGGAGCTCCAGTTTCCTGCCATATTTTAAAATTCGGTTTTAAAGTATAGGCTACAGCACTTTCTCCCAATTTTATTCCATCCCAAGACATTAAAAAAGTTATGATATTGGTGTTTTGCAAAATTTTCATTGTGTTGATTTTACTCAATTATAGATTTTTCCTAGATGTAAATACTATCTTGGATTTGTAAATAAAAATTGTTAACTTTGTTCCCTGTATTGTAAACATACTCAAATGTATCTTTATACACTGCTCAAAAAAATGAAAAAGGAACACATAACACATCCTAGATCTCAATGAATAAAATATTTCAGTTGAAAATCTTTATGTAGTAGATAGTGGAATGCGTTGAG
>JAOUQT010014962.1:0-12018 GCA_025769995.1 Xyliphius kryptos | reverse complement strand
AGAACCCGGAGGAAACCCACACAGACATGGGGAGGACATGCAAACCCCACCCAGATTGGGATTCGAACCGGGAATCCCCAGCGTTGAGAGGCGAATGTGCTAACCAATAAGCCACCGTGTCGCCCTAACTACAAAATATTTACTGAAATATTTCAGTGTTATTTACATGGGAAATGTTGCAAAATGTAGTTTGATTGTTTTACACTTTTTTGCATCGAAATTAAGCTTGGAAGCAGAAACCATTTGCGACATGTAATCCCTGAAACAATTGTGAAAATGAATAATGCATCGAGCATTCTCTGTTGCACTTCTTTTTATTGCCAAAAAAACATAACCACAATATCAACGCAACAACATTGTCTTTGCTGTAGCTTCTGTATCTTAAGGTCCCACAATGCCTTAACTCACATTACAATCCCTTCTATATGTTATGTACTTTTGATTTCCCACTTTACAAAATCCTACCCCGCTGCCTTTAGGTTACCAATCTTTATATATTGTCAAAAGGGTTACCTGGACTACTAAATTAAGCTCCCTCACTGTATTTATTCACCCGTCTATGCAGCAACTTGTTGGAACTTGAACTTTTCTGGTCTTCCAGGGCACATATTTTGCCTGCTTCTCTGGAAAGTCAGTGCAGCTATAGGTAATGATAAAGGCACAATTTCAAATCCAAATGCACTATTATAGTAATTCTGATTTGTGAGTGTTTAGTTTAAGAACAACTTACATTTTTACTTTTAATGTCTTTATCCTGAACTTACAAGTCATACAACAAGTTAGTTTATTGTGTCTCTTGTGCTTTCCTGAGAAGTCTAATCAGAATTAGGACTAACACAGCAGGAACTAAATGCTTGCCATAAAAATCGGAGGACTAAAATTCAGGTAGCAACACACAAGCCCCTACCTGCCCCCCCCCCCCCTAATTAAATGGAAAAAAAATCAACTTTCTTCCTGAATACCAACTCTGTCACAACAATTCAGGAACACTAGCTTAATGCCTTAAATATGACATTTTTTTTATTGCCTGTGATGTGTGGGAAATTCAGTCTTATTCGAGTTAATTCTAACATTACCCTTCAAAATGAATAATTGTTTAGAATAAACGAATATACAAGCTATTGATTATTCTACTGATTTACATTGAATATTATACCAATATAAATGTGTAAACTTCCTCCCGTTTTAATATTATTTTTACTACTAATGATTTATTGACAAAATAAATTATATTTGCTATTAATATTTCAAAACTGACATGTTTAAATTTAACACCGCCTACAAAGAAAGGAACTCGAGATGGAGACTTAAAAACCTGAAATTCGGGTCTGTGTCCTTAAGTGAAGCATGTTAAAGGACATTAGTGCCAGCTGAAAATTCTAGCCAGATTCACACATACATAATGAAATACATGCACAAAATCTCAAAAAAAAAAATGTGAAGATATTTGCACATCGGATTGTGACTTTGTAAAGACAATAAATTAGTTTGGTGACAGGAATGCTATTATTAATATATGTAAATATTTTACTGAAATTTTTTTTTTGCCAACAATTGAAACAAGTCATCACAACCTCTACAAGAAACAAACTTGAATGCACTTCTACTATTTATAACCTGAATTTAGCATATTGGGGGTTTAAAATTAAAGTTTAATATCACATTTGCACATGGTATATTTTAATCTTTAAAAAAGTCATATAATATGTGATGTCATTAGGGATGGATTGAAACTGATGACTTAAGCCATTTCATATAGTACTGGCCCCCAGTAGGGCCAGGCTGGTTTAACAACACGTACCCCAGATGTTGTTTTTCTACTGTTTAACCCTCCTCCCCAAATACCCCTCTGACTGGTTGAACTGGTTTTTAAGTCTGTGTGAGAAGGTAAAATAGATTCTGTTTAAGAAGAATAAAACATCTCATGTATATTAAATAATGTCAACAGGTTGTTATCATTCTTCAGGTTTTTTTATTAACAAAATCATTCATCATTATTAAAGCTATTTCTATAAAATCAAATTTGTACTGTACATTGTTGTGGGGTAAGAACCACAATTAGCCTCTTAGAAATATGACCTATTTACAGGAAAATAATAGACAGATGTAAAGTTTTAGAATACATAGGGTACATAAAATACAATGTTACTAAAAACCTTAGAAAATGAAATGTTTTGCTATGGTTAAAATAAGTAGTTTCACTTCTTTGGGATCATATTTCAAAATATTTTGACTGGAGAAAATTATGAACTGCTGCAAATCTCTGTTTTTTCAATTTCTACAAAATATTTTTTTTGCCTCAAGTCAGACACGTCATACAATGTGACTGGTTGCACTATGCACACACACACACACCCCAGCGAGAGAGAGAAAGAGAGACTGCAGTCATAAGACATTTTTCATCTTAAAGCAAGAAATCATTAAATAACCTCACTGTTTTGTTAAAACATTTTTACTTCTTTATTAATGTAGGGGTTTAATCTAAGCTCAAATTATTTTCTTGAATTATTTAAGCTTTAAAACAATGTATAAACCCTTTACCTCAAATGAATTCATGTTGACAACATAGTATATAGTTTGATTTTTGTTGCATATTGTTGTATTAAGGCATTATTATATGAAATCCAACCACCTGTGGTTTGTTTTGCTTGTGGTTAGGAATTCAAGTTACCTCGCGTTCCATTAGGCCTCAGCTAAACCTCACTGCAGAATATTCAAGTTTGAAGAATTTCTATTCATGAAGAATAAGGCTATACTAAGGTAGATGGGCAATTAGTGTATGCAGTCTACCAAACTCTTTTTTTCCCCTTTGTGTTGTTGGCCTAACCTGAGACACATGAGACATATTATCTTAAAAGCTTCTCCAGAATAGATACTGCCAAGTGCTGATCATGTTTAGGAAAGCCAACAGGTACATAGTATTACATTCTGTTAAAACCATTCTTCTCTCTATAGATGAATGTCTTTTTCTCTTTCTGTTTTTAAAGGGGATTGCTCTTTGACAAGGTGACACTGACACATTTCGTCGGTGAGCAACTTCTTTATGTTCAAATCTTTACCCTGGAAGATGGCCAGCATCTACTGTAAACACTGCGATGCCTTCTGCACTGTAAGCCAACAAAAATCAAGTACATGGCATATTTGAACCCTCCTTCGGATCACGCAATAGTGTTCTAGTTTACTATTATACTTCTAAAATAAGAGCATGCACAGAATATGCGCCAATTTATTTTCTATATATTCTTTTTTTTTAATGCATGGCTAATAAAAAGGCTAACAACCAAAACTAAGCAAGGATAATACTTCCATGATTTTTTTTTATTTTTTTCCAAAGTTAAATTAATATACATCCACTTTCATTAGCCAGTTGTGTGTTTTGGTACAATTTAATTTTTTAGATATCATATTTCAAGCTTATTTAATGCCTAATAACTATTGCCACTCTTCAGTCTTTGTTTCCCAAGCAGAAACGTTGTGATGAGTAGGCAAGGATCTTAATTTTTCCCTCCATCTTGCGTGTAACAAACAAGTCTGAACAGCTTGCATCTCTCCCTCTTTTTCTAGATAAACACGTGCAGGAAATGAGTGTGGTCAGGCTGTGATTCACCCTAGACTGGAAACGTTTATTGTCTGAGAAACCCATTCTAGTGTTCAGACATTACATGATTACTACATGAGACGGCATCGTACACCATTGTGTACGAATTTTTTTCTTTTTAACGACTGAACTCACACGGACTTCCACTTGTGTAACTGCTAATTAGAGTACAGTTTTATAAAACATTGAGGCTGTGGAAGAATATTCCAGCCTACCTTAAAAATCAGTACCCAAACTGGGGAAAGTTGACATTGCTAAGCTGTAAGGAGTCCCCTTTCTTGCCTTACATAACTACAGCTGACTACAGTGTACACAGGCTTCCTTAATACTGCTGCAAACCTTCATGTTCTTGTATTCAATCATATTGCTTAAGTTTCTAACAGCAATTAAACCATATAGAACAGCTGGTTAGTTTCAGCAGGCCAAGTAATGAGTTTTACCTTTAGATGAACCATAAATGCTAAGTTTTGCCTCTGGGCACAACTTTGTCTCTCTAGCCTCTCTTATGCAGCCTGTTCCAGAGGTGAATATTGCACTAATATTATTCAGCCTCACCTATCTGTGTAAATATGTTTAAAAAAAAAAAAAAGTATGTTTTACCTTTGTGACTACACCAATATTAATGCAACTTTAAACCAGGTGCTATTGTAAACACATGAGTTTGCATCCTGGAAAATCATGCTAAATTTAAGACCCTATTTGCAATGTTTTACTGTAAAATTTACATACTATCAATGTTATGTAATTACTAGACAGCTGAGTAGTGTAACACATCAATAAATTATTATATAATGTTTCTAAATTGTAATACTGCGTAACAGTTACAGCATGAAACAAAAACATAACTACTCCATAACGAATTTCACATGATGTTAAATGCCTTTTTTTGTACTTCACTAAAAGAAGTCCCAGCCAAAACTGAAACCAGCTAAACTTGGGGTGCGGGTTTTATTAACACTTGAGTGGGGGGAAAAACTGGGATTGCGTCTGTGAGAATCTAACTTCGACTGTGTTGTTTGAAAGTTTCAATTTGTCAATGGATATTTGTTTCAGTTTTTGCCCAAATTTTTGATGTTTTTTGACATTTATTTGAATTTACCACAACACATTTAATTAAATCAACCAACCGAAATTAACCATAATTAATTGTCAACCATAAACATGAAAATCAACACTGCATATGCTCAGTGAACAAATGAAGGTTTTCTGATTTGCGGTAAAAAAACAGTTGGTAGGGTTTGATGTGAGCAACAGGCTGATTTAGTGTGCATAGTTAAAGAAAACAAACGTCATTTTTTGAGAACTAGTTTCTTTTCCTTGAACATAACAACCAAAATGGATAGTGTCACAATTACAGTGTTTTCTAGTCCCAAATCATTCTGGTACCCAGTATTGTGGGAAATGTTCTATCCTAGCTTGTAAATACCTGTCATCCATTACAAAAGCTGTTTCTACAGGCCTCCACTTGAGCATGAAGTAAAATTTGCGTTCTCTCACAATGAACTGCAATGCAGAATTTATAGTCAAGGCGAAACGATGACTTTCTGCCTCATCTACAGTAAATACATGCAGAGACATGTAGCGCAGTGAAAGATGGATTTTCCCATTAGAGTTGCTGTGTGTGTACAGCAAGGACAGAAACCATACATGAAGTTGGGCTGTGAAGCCCATTGTCCCTCTGACAACAAAATGACACACTTATTGCAGAGATAATATACGACATAAAGCACTGACATACAAAGCATTTTTAAGCAACGTCAATCTGACACTTATAATAGGAATAAAAAGCACACTTTTGTTTACAAATTTTGGAAAAAATGGTGAGCCTCACATTCAGAATTAATATGCCAAGTAATTAGCAATAGTGTGATATTCCTTGAGTGCTGATAATCAAGTCCACTGTCAAGCATGTTAACATGAAATGCATGAATAAAACAGTGTGGAGCACTGTCACTAGACTTTAATCATTAGATGCCATCATAAATCATTATTATTAAAAATGTCCACAATTGTTCACATATACTTTAAGGGTATAAAGTTAATAAACTGATTTCTTGTTTATCATATAAATTTGCATAGAGTTGTTGTACGCTCAAGCCTGATTTTCTGATGTAGTGTCATGTCTAAATGTTGCATTTAAAACATTGTTAGGTTTAAAAGAAGTGATAACTGCTTTTGCATTTTATTTTAAACCCACGTCAATAACTCTACCCAAATAAAGCTCATTTTGCACTCAATACTAGGTTATTACATTACCATTATCATTTAACGTTCCCACTTTACCTCGTTAAGGGTTTGGTCAGCAATTCATAAACAATGTATAAAGTAGAGATTAATTGGTGAGCCAATGGATTTATTCTACTCATCTGGCTTTCTCAAATTTACATATATATTCGTTGATAATTGGCTGAAAATAAATACATAACCTACATTAATGGCCAACGGCAGCTTTACTGACTTGTCTCTTGTTGGAATAACTAGTTGACTAATGTTGATGTAGCTCTATTAAAATGTGCAGTCACATTGTTTTCAGTAATGTGTTGACAGTTGTTCACAGATAATCATCCAGATATCATGCCTTATTAAGAACTGGCACAATGTCTATGAAATTTACATTGACGTCTTTGTATACTGGTACTACATACACGTAGTATTTGTCTCACTAAAAATGTTCCTTTTTTGTTACACAACAGGTGGTTTATAAATGCTTTGCTATTAACAAAAAAAATCAACAAATGATAAAATATATGTAGTCATGTTGGGATTACACCCACGGTAATCGTTTATGTTTTATATCAAGTAATTATTGTATTAAAGCAGCAAAAATCACACTCCACCTTAAATCTGAATTTGCAATTATGTATATTTGTTGCAAATGCAGCCTATAGTAATTATTATAATGCACAGAGTAGGTTTCTTATAAATAAAATAAGTTCAATTGGTTTTATTTTTCATTCCAATAATATAGTGTTTTGGACATTGGAATGAAACAACATTCTCAAGGAACAAGGTGCTACATAGAACAGCATTACACAACTGAACAAAAAGTGAATGTGTGCAACAGCTTGTACAAAACAAAATTACTATAAATACAAGAAAATATATAACATCCAAGTGATCTGTTAAAGTGAAAAAAGTGAGCAAATGTACAAGCTATTTTTATTTCTTCATTGTTAGGTGAGCATTCATGGGATCTGTATGTTGATCTTCTTATGCCAAATAAGCTTTTTTTTCTCTCAGAAACCAACATCTGCTGTCTACCATAAGTAGAGAAGCCTCTATGTGGAGGTTGTGGCTTTGTCAGCCTAATTAGCAGTATTTCGTGAGTGCGGGGGGAGTGTGGGGTGGCTGGGCAGCGGGAGGGGTGTTTGGGTGGCTAGCCCAAGAGAGAGGGAGACAGGCCATCACATTCCCACAGAATGAGTCAAGAAGGGACAAAAAAGTGGAGTCGCTTCATGATATCATGCCTCATGTTTCCCAGCACCCTTTCCTCATCTCCTCCTTCTTCTCCATTTGAGTCTTAGCTACACCCCAACAAACCCTGGCACAGTCACACTCAACTGTCTGTAATTTAGATTAATTCCTTCCACATTTTCTCCATGGCTTACATGTTTACTCCACCCCCTGGCTTTTTTATGCCCTCGTTATTCAGATTCCTTGTACCCACAAACTACTCTCTGCCTGGCCCCCCACTGCTTTGCTGGCCAGAAAGCAAATCTGCAACTATCCACCCTACCCCCACACCTTTAACCAGGTATTACAATGCCATGCAGAATATGCATGTCAGAGCACTGCTCAGGTTCTGCTATGACTTTAACTGTACAAACACTATGAGCTTGGCTATGCTGATGGACATATGATAAAGCCTGTTAAATCTAAAAGCTTTTCAGAGTGGTTACAGTGGTTTGGAGTTTCTGTTCTCATTAGTGTTACTGCAAATGACTCCTGATGTATTCCAGATTACTAAAGGCAACACTCTACCATGTCTATTTTAAGGCAATTTGTTACACCTTTAAAGTATTTGCATTTGGTTCAAGATTTTGGTCATCTTTTTTTAATTATTGACTTTTCTTTGTTATAAAGTCAAATAACACAGTACAAAACATACCGCTGTATATGTTACCATTTTTATGCTAAACCAGTACCACTGATGTCTGCACTTACTAATTAAGTAAACAAGAGCTTCTGCTTGCTTATGCTAACTGTATTTATGCTAATCGTTAATGTTATTGAAAACAGTAGCCAAATATGTCTCCAATCAAACAAAAGTACTAATAAGCTCTTGTTTTCTTAACTATAAAGTATGTACTTGTGTTGTAATCTGAATTGTTTTTTGTTGAGTCCCCATTGAGCTTGAGGTCTTTTATTTTGAAATTTGAATTTGTACTTTTTTTTTTTCTCCCATTTACACTTTTTTGCACTTCTAATCCTATGACCACATTTGGTTGAGATTCACATACTTATACCTATCCTATTTATTGGTTACCTTTCATTTTAATGATTATTGTAAGCAAAATACATAATAGAAAATATTGTACCCAGTTGATTTTAGTCACATTTTGCTTTATGTAGGTTCATAATACCAAGCAAACAGCTACCAGTCCACCTTTATTTTAGATCTATATTTTCTTGATATTGGCAAGCTTAGTGGTAAGCACATTTGCCTCTCAGCGCTGGGGATTCCCGGTTCAAATCCCAATCTGGGTGGAGTTTCCATGTTTTTCCCGTGTCTGTGTGGTTTTCCTCCGGGTTCTCCGGTTTCCTCCCACATCCCAAAAACATGGATATAAGGACAATTTTATGCTCTAAATTTCCCTGTATAGTGTGTGGCTGTGTGTATGAGCAAATCCCATAAAGAAATAAGCGAAAGATAAAGGATGAAAAAATGATCTGGTGGTTTAGCAGTGTAGACTTAATTTAAAAAAAGGGGGGGAAAGGGTGCAAATCCTGACCATAAGTGCTGACATTGATTACAATAAACTATTGGGACTGAACATAAATTAAAATTACCTATTCTGTTTTTATAGAAAGAGTAAGCTAATAAATTAATTTAAATGTTTGTTATAATTTGACACAACTGGGTCTTTGAAAATTTCAAAAATATCTTTTTTTTTATATTTGTAATTTTAGTCAGCTACATAATTGTTCATTCTGTAAGTTTATTTCTCTCTGCCATACTAAAGAAACTATTAGTTTTATTGAAAATTACAATTTTTTGACCATTTTTTTATTGCTAGGTCCATTAAAAGCTTTACATTTTGTGATTTTGGGTTTGTCTTAGGATACATGCATGAGATGATGTTATTTTAAGTTTGGAAACTCAAATTTGTTTCTCAATTCTTAAATTGCAACTGAGACTTGACCCATTGAAAACCCCCAACAGATTGGGAAATTTGTTATGCTGGCACAAGCCAGAGCAACTGTTTTTAACAAATGTTAACCTGTTTACAGTTGTACACAAACTATGCATGCTTGTATATCTTTTATATACTCGTGATTAAAACATCACTCAAGCCAAAAAGTAGGTTTGTGACACTTTTACTTGTCATGGCTTCAGTCCAAACTGAAGGCTTGAGTGTGAGAAGAGCTGATCAACTCTGTTTAGCTCTGTATGTTCAAGCTTGTGTGTTTCACAACATATGGGTGTTTCATGTACGAGAGGAAATGAATGCCAAAAGCATAAGCAGTCAGTCATCAAAGCAAGTGCTTCAGAAGTTAGCATGTCTCATCTTTCAGCTTTGCGCAGGAAAAGACTCAACCGAAGGCGGTTATAGGCAGCCACAGCTCAGCGGCCAAAGCCACATGGCCGGTCTGTCAGGTTCTGAGGGAGAAGCTCATACTTGTCAGTTCGGTCATATGACTCATTCATTTCATACACATAGACACATACACTTACAGAGTTTGAAAATAGATGTATAACGCCTTGATAAATAAGTGTGATAATTAAAGATAAGTTGTGATAATCACCAATGGGTAAGATAAATGACAGCTCAAACCCACAAATATGAAGATTTATAGCTTTTCAGGCCTATTTCAGTGCCAGTGCAATTTACATCTAAGCTTATTTAAGTTGCCAGTTCTTCTCAACTTGACCACAAAGAAATTTGCTGTCATGATTGACATGTATAATTTTAAATTCTTTCTTGCAACTTATAACCATTTTTAGTAAGAAAGTAATCTCTGAAATTTGAAGACTTTTAAAAAAAAAAAAAGAGATTGATTAAACTACAAAAATTGTAAATATATTTTCTTTTAAGTCCCAAATACAACCACAGTGAGGATTCAGCAATAATTAAAGTTAAAAAATAAAAGCATGCAGGAGCTTATCTGTCGTACCCATCAGTTATGCTACCACGCCCTTTTACGGGATGGAAGAGTGAGAGGTGAAAATAGGGAACTGCATATACAGGCTATGAATAAACAAACTTTGGAAGTGAGATCCAAGCAAAGCAGGTGTGCTAGACGTTAAAATTGTGTTTTAAAGATGCCCATTCACCATCTGCTAAAGACATTCATTACAGTTTCTATGGTATGACAGTAACAAACGGCTAGCACCATTTTTCTTCCATGGCTGGTAAGAAATGGAATGGCTTTAGCTATGTATTACACTGGTGTGTGTGTTAATTAAGGTGCCCATATTGTGCAAACTAATACTGTTTACATTTTAATTGCTGGGGGTTTCTTTTGCTCTTTGATCATGGTTAAGGTTTGGGTTATTTTCTCTCTCTCTCTCTCTCTCTCTCTCTCTCATCTTTGTTTGTGTGTGTGTAAATATGCAAATTTTTGGTATTTTCACCATCCATACAAATTAGACTTAAGAAGCTTCAATATGAAGTGTTTTTATTCTTCTTTACCTAGAGCTTTTAAAGGCTTTCACACATATAAAAAAACAACAATCCCCAAAGCCTAGCCACTATTTAATAGAAAACTAACCTATTTATAGTAAGTATGGGACATCTTTGCAAAAGTAAAACCATACACCAACATTTTACCATTATTTACAAATCCCATTAAATTACAACATAAATTAGAAAATATTTACATTAAGGGCAAGCCAAGTAAAAATCCATTTCATTACATTTCAGTACATTTCATTTTGATGTATAAAAGACAATTTATTTACACAACACATATTTCACAAAACACAAAGTTTGATGACTCATTTTCTACAGCTGTTGAATTTGAATAATAGGTTTGAGCAGAGTACCAGTGTACATCACCGTGGGGGGTATTCAGAACATAGCAGTGATCTTATTAGGTGATCGTTTGAGGTCAAGCTAAACGTGGACAAAACAGCACTATGCATTCAGCTCTTAGCAAATTTTTTAGTGCCTTGGGGTTTGTTTCATGTGTAATTATTTAGCATAAGGATAGAGACATAACACTTGTTCTCGCTTACAATACTCCCATAGACTAAAGTAGAATAACACTGTGCCCAAATAAAGAAAAAAAAGCAACACACTAACTCAAATACATCACATGTCCTCTGCAAGTTCAGCACCAAGGAGGATGACATCACAAAATGTAAAGCTTCCTCTAAACAAAGGAAAAAAATAACAAGCAAATATATAAATTCCATATATAAACTATTGAAATGGTATCTGGAAGAAACTTTATAGGCTGGATGGCTAGGATGTGTTTGCAGTAGCATTCAAGCCACTGCTTGGTGAAAAACCAAGATCTGAACACTGAGCTATGCCCCAAAAAAAGTACAAATAAACTGAATATTACTAATTACAATGACAATAAGGTGATGCCAAATTCGGTCCAATAGACAGCAGGTACTCTGAAGTCTTTTTAAAGGCTGCAGTCAATCGTCGCCACTATTTTCTGTGCTTTTCCATCTTGTCCATCGCTTTGCCGCCTGCATCTGACGAGCCTTGTGAGGAGTCTCCACCTGCATTTAGGTACATTTTATCCACTTGCTTTAGAGCCTCGTTGAGGTAGTTCTGCAGCGAGGTCATGGCAGCACAAATGGCTGGTGAGCCAAAGCCGTGTGTGATGAGGCTGAAATGAGTCAAGCAGCTCTGGATGCCAGGCTCCAATATGGGCACTGGTCGTGAGTTGCCAAGCGGAGATCTGTCTTGCGTCAAAAGGTCTGTGAACTCCTTGCAGATTTGCCTTTAAACAAAATAACACACAAGCAAAATTAGTAAACATTATACTCAAATTTGAAGCACTCATCTTTTAAAAAATATATATATATATTTAACTGAAATATTCATTGGTCATGCATTTTACTTTAAATGAGGGAGTATAGTGGTAACAATTTACAACTCTGTATAGTGTAAATTAGATTTGACTATAAAAAAATGTAACATTTAAACATACTTTTCCAAATACTATTTTGTAAAATGTTTTAAACCCAGAAACTCCAAAAAAAGAACTTGTGTTTTTCGTGAAAAAAAAAATGCCTTACT